>JARGCV010001165.1:0-30892 GCA_034064705.1 Bothrops alternatus | reverse complement strand
GATTAGATGACCTCCAAGGTCCCTTCCAACTCTATTCTATTCTAAGAGACTGGACAGCCATTTGTCCGAAACGGCATAGGGTTCCCTGCCTGAGCAGGGGGTTGGACTAGATGACCTCCAAGGTCCCTTCCAGCTCTATCCTATTCTAAGAGACTGGACAGCCATTTGTCTGAAATGGTATATAGGGTTTCCTGCCTGAGCAGGGGGTTGGACTAGATGACCTCCAAGGTCCCTTCCAACTGTATTCTATTCTAAGAGACTGGACAGCCATTTGTCTGAAACGGTGTAGGGTTTCCTGCCTGAGCAGGGGGTTGGACTAGATGACCTCCAAGGTCCCTTCCAACTGTATTCTATTCTAAGAGACTGGACAGCCATTTGTCTGAAACGGTGTAGGGTTTCCTGCCTGAGCATGGGGTTGGACTAGATGACCTCCAAGGTCCCTTCCAACTTTATTATTATTAATTATTATTATTAATATAACATTTAAAGCATGCTATATATCAGCAATGGCGAACCTTTTAGAGACCAGGTGCCCAAAAACTGGCCCCACCCCGCTCTACCCCCTGCCCTCGTTCCACCTCCCACCCCGCCCCCACTCCGCCTCACCCTGCCTGCCCGGAGGGCCGCTGACCGCCTCCAGGGCCCGCCGTAGATTGCCCAGGCAGCCCAGCAGCGCCATGGCGGCCACACCCTCTGCCGACGCCCGATGGGGCATGAGGGCAGAGTTCTGTCTACGCTGCCTGGCTGCCATGTCCTTGGCTGCGCTGCTCCCTGTGGGCCACACTCAGGGGCCACTCCAGGGAGGCTGCTGGTGAGGAGGGGGTTGCGGGTGAAGGCAAGGCTGGGGCAACGGCACGCATGCCCCCCAGAGAGGGCTCCGAGTGCCACCTCTGGCACCCGTGCCATAGGTTCCCCACCACTGCTATATATGACCTATGTAAAGACCTACACCCTTACTTATAAGTAACGTATAAATATTAATCGCTGCCCCCCCCAAGCGTGCCCCCCACTCCGCAGCATCTCTCATCCAGGTCTTCTCAACCCCCCCCTCCAGGCAGGCTGGAGGGGGTGGGAGTCCATTGGGGTGGGAGGGGGGGTTAGCCCTGTCCGTGGTGCTGGTTCTCCTGGGGATCTACCCCCTCCCCTTGTCAAAGGGAGCTTGTTTGGGTGGGGGGGGGGTTTCCTGGTTGGCTGGGGATGATGGGAAAGGGATCTCCGCAGGACAGGAGGATGGCAGTTGGGGAGGGGGAGGCGAAGGTGAGGGTATTTCAAAGGGGGGGGTTGTAAGTTAGAAGGACCAGTCGCAAGGGGGGCAAAATGACCAGTGGTCCAGATGAGGGGGGGGAAGGGAAGAGACCCTCCCCATGATCCAGCTTGGCGGGGGGGGGATGGGGGGGAAAGGGAAGAGAGACACTCCCATAGATTTAATGTCACTTGGAAGCCAGGATTTTGGATCTGGGCGACCTATAAACGGAATAAATCCAATCCAATGGGATTGGGAACAGGGGGAGGGGGGGGCTCGCAGGGAAAAATCCCCCCTCCCGGGGCCCTGCTGGCAGGGGATAATGGGAGTTGTAGTCCAGCGTCCTCGCAGGGGACTAGGTTCATTCCCCCCTCCCCCTCCCAGCCCCCCCCAATCCTGCCCCCCCCCGGGCCACGCCCCCTCCTCTGCTCCCCATTGAAGAGGGGCTCCCCCTCCGCCGCCCATGACGTCACCGCCGGCCTCCCCGCTTTTCCCTCCCGTGACGTCACCGCCGCGGGCCCCCCTCGTGACGTCAGCGCCGCCGTCCTACCCCATGCGCATCTTGGGAGGGGCCTGGCCGCTGCCTCCGGCGGGGCCCGGCGGGCGAGGGGGCAGGCGGCCGAGCTGCAGCTGCTTCTCCAGGGCGGACATGGCGAGGGGGACGCGGGGCCGGCGAGCAGCGCAGCGGCCGAGGGGCGTGGAGGATCCGGCCCCCGCCTTCCCAGAAGGAGCCGCCGGCCCTCCGCTCCCAGCAGCCCCTCCGCGCTCGCCCGGAAAGGGAGGGGCTCCCGCCCCCGAGGCAGGACGGGAAAGGCAGTCCCGGCGGGACTGCGGTCGGGGCACGCGCGGCGACGCACGTCCGGAAGTTGCCGAAAGGCACCCTGGGAAGCGGAGTAGGGGCAAAGAGGAGGCTGTTCGAGCGACCAAGAGAGGCTTGGTGGAGCCATAGAGATAATAAATAGAGTGACCTAAACTGGCAAGATTGGTATACCTGTGTTGTTTCTCTTAGGTATATATCTATGTGTATGTGGCTATATGTATTACTATTACTATTATTGTTGTTTTGTTGTATTTATTTTGGTCTCATGTTTATGCAGTGTATGTTGGAGGTGGTTACCCTTGGAGAATTGTCTGCAACGAAATGTTATTTTAACGTATTAATGTTCATTTAAATTGACAATAAAGAGATTATTCTATTCTATTCTACACTATTCTATTCTATATTTCTATTCTATTCTATTCTGTATTTCTATTCTATTCTATATATCTATTCTATTCTGTTCTGTATTTCTATTCTATTCTGTTCTGTAATCTATATTTCTATTCTATTCTGTATTTCTGTTCTATTCTATATATCTATTCTATTCTACTCTATTCTGTATTTCTATTCTATTCTGTTCTGTAATTCTATTCTATATTTCTATTCTATTCTGTATTTTTGTTCTATTCTAGATATCTATTCTATTCTGTATTTCTATTCTATTCTATATATCTATTCTATTCTATTCTATTCTGTATTTCTATTCTGTTCTGTAATTCTGTTCTATATTTCTATTCTATTCTGTATTTATTCTATTCTATTCTATTCTATTCTCTACATTCTCATATTTTATCACTGGAGTCATTGCACAGGTAGTCCTTGACTTACCACCACAATTGAGACAAATATTTCTGTTGCTAAGCAAAACTTTTCTAAGTGAATTTTGCTCCATTTTACAACCTTCCTGGCCACACTTGTTAAGTGAATCACTGCAGTTGTTCAATTAGTAATCCAGTTGTTAAGTGAACCTGGCTTCCCCCACTGTAAGAAGGTCACAAAAGGGGATCACATGACCCTGGGACACTGCAGCCGTCATAAATATGAGTCAGTGGCCAAGCGTTCAAATTTTGATCATGTGACCAAGGGTCGAAAATGTGAAAAATGATCGTAAGTCCCTTTTTTTAGTGCCCTTGTAGCTTTGAACGGCCACTAAATGAACTGTCGTAAGTCGGGGATTGCCTGCAAATAGGGAGAAGCTTGATAGCCAAATTGTTTGCATGCAAGCAATGCAATACTGAGAAGGGAAGAAAGGAGGGTAAGGCCCAATCCTCAAGGAAAATTACAGTACAAGAAGTAACTTTGCATGTCGGCCGTACAACTACAACTCCCATGCTCCAGGGCCAGACTGGGAAACAAGAGTGCTGCAGCTCTTATCGGAATATTTGGGGAATTGGCTTTCTTCCCCTGACATCAACAAAAATGCAGTCTTGCCATAGATACGCCCCTGCCCTGGTAAAGAAGGGATTAGGATTAAAATGTGAGATTTCCCCCAAAATTAATTTCACTGTTTTCTCACTCTATAATAATGTGTTTCAATCATGTACTTTTAAGATGACTGGCTGGCTGGGGCATTCTGGGAATTGAAGTACACATCACCTGAGTCCATACAACAGGGGTCTTCAAACCTGGCCCTTGTGTGCCTGGCTGAGGAATTCTGGGAGTTGAAGTCCACAAGTCATCAAAGGGCCAAGTTTAAAGACCCCCTCGGACTTCAACTCCCAGAATTCCTCAGCTAGGCACACTGGCTGAGGAATTCTGGGAGTTGAAGTCCACAAGTCATCAAAGGGCCAAGTTTGAAGATACCCCTGGACTTCAACTCCCAGAATTCCTCAGCTAGGCCCGCTGGCTGAGGAATTCTGGGAGTTGAAGTCCACAAGTCATCAAAGGGCCAAGTTTGAAGACCCCCTGCCATACATGAAGCCTACACATGAGTCCACACATGTTAAAGTCCACGCCTCAAGCCCGCCCATCTTAAACGGCTCCAAGTTGGGGAGAAACCCCCCTCCGTTCTATCGCAAACTGAGTGTGTTTCTAAAACTTAATAGCCGTATCTCTATGTTCCCTCGCAAAGCTTTCCGGGAGTGGTAGTTGAAGCGGCGACCGCTCGAGGCCGCGGCCCTCCCGCCATTTTCCCAGCAGCCCGCGCGGCGGCGGCGGCGCCCGTTGCTAGGCAGCGGCTCCGGGCCTAGCGGCGAGGATGAAGCAGAAGAAGAGCAAAGGCGGGCCGGGCCGGGTGGCGACCGGCCGTCGTCGGACGGGTGGGTGAAGGAAGGTCGAGGCCGGGCTGGGTCCGTCCCTGTCTCCTTCCCACAACCCCAGCGGCTGACCCGGGTTCGCAAAATGCTCGGACGTGGGAAGAGACGCTTCGCTTTTTTCCCTCGCCTGCAAAGGATTTCCTTAGAGATGGACTGGGGACCACCAGGAGATCCCAGAGGGCAGGAGAATGGGAGGGACACCAAAGGCGGTGGGAAACCAGTTGTGGAAAAATGTCGTGTTTTTTTAATGCGCTCTTAAGGAGAGCCAGAATTGAGGGAATGGGGGAATGGCAGCCGGCTGGATAACCAGGAGAACTGGTTTTGAGTTCGAGTTCTGCGTTGGGTACCAAGTGAGCTGGCCGGGGGTGGGGGGGGGGAAGGTCAATGAAGGCAGAAGACGTGGGAATAGATGCTTTCTGGTTTTTTTCCCTCTCCTGTTGCTGGGAAGGATTTCCCAGAGGGAGAGTTGGGTGGGGGACCATCTGGAGATCCCAGAGGGCAGGAGAATGAGAGGAAGACCCTAGAGGAAGGCGATGGGAAACCACTTGTAGAAAATGTCGTGTTTTTGTGCACTCTTAAGGAGAGCCACAATTGATGGAATGGGGAATGGCAGCAAGCCAGATACCGGCAGAAGTTTAAGAACTGCTTCTGAGTTCGAGTTCTGCCTTGGGCACCAACTGAGCTGGCCGGGGGGAGGGCAAGGTCAATGAAGGCATAAGATGTGGGAATAGATGCTTTCCCCCCTCCTCTCCTGCTGTTGCTGCGAAGGATTTCCCAGACGAAGAGGTGGATGGGGGACCACCTGGAGATCCCAGAGGGCAGGAGAATGGGAGAGACAGCGTAGACGAAGATGGTGGGAAACCAGTTGTGGAAAATGTCGTATTTTTAATGTACTATAAGGAGAACCACCTTGATGGAATGGCAGCAGATTAAATACTGGGAGAAGTTTGGGAACTGGTTCTGTGTTCGAGTTCTGCCTTGGGGACAAAGTGAGCTGGGGGGGCACTATCGATGAAGGCAGAAGACGAGGGAATAGATGCTTTGCTTTTTCCTCTGCTGGCTGTTGCTTGAAAGGATTTCCCAGATGAAGAGATGAATGGGGGACCACCAGGAGATCCCAGAGGGCAGGAGAATGGGAAGGACACCCTAGAGGAAGGCAGTAGGAAACCAGCGCTGGAAAATGTCGTGTTTTTATGTACTATAAGGGGAGCCGCCTTGATGGAATGGAAGCAGGGTAGATAACCAGAAGTTCAAGAACTGGTTGCATCTGAATTGATCACGCGATCGCGTGGATGCTGCAACGGTCGTACGAGTGAAAAAAACGGTCATAAGTCCCTTTTTTCTGTACCTCTGTAACTTTGAACGGTCACTAAAAAAAAAAGGACTATCTGTACCTTTTTTATAAAAAAAAACCACAACTTTTTATTGCTCTGGAAGCTGCTCCATAGTTGCCGTAACACTGAGATGGGTGGCGTATAAATTTAATAATGAGGAGGAGGAGGAGGAGGAGGAAGGGACTTTGGAGGTCATCTAGGCCAACCCCCTGCTCAGGCAGGAAACCCTATATCGGGTAGGCAACCTTGGCCCCCTTCATGACCTGGGGACTTCAACTCCCAGAATTCCTGAGCCAGCATGGCTCAGCTTGGAAACCTCTCCCTTTCCCCTCAGTATGGCTGGCTCAGGAATTCTGGGAGTTGAAGTCCAGGAGTCATGAAGGGGCCATAGTTCTCCCATGCTGACTCAGGAATTCTGGGAGTTGAAGTCCACGAGTCATGAAGGGGCCATAATTCCACCATGCTGGCTCAGGAATTCTGGGAGTTGAAGTCCACGAGTCATGAAGGGGCCATAATTCCACCATGCTGGCTCAGGAATTCTGGGAGTTGAAGTCCACAAGTCATAAAAGAGCCAAGGTTGCCTACCCCTGCCCTATACCATTTCAGACAAAGGGCTGTCCAGTCTCTTCTTAAAAACTTCCGGTGTTGGAGCATTCATCACTTCTGGAGGCAGGTGGTTCCACTGGTTAATTGTTCTAACTGAAGTTTCTCCTTAGTTCTAGGTTGCTTCTCTCCTTGATTAGCTTCCATCCGTTGCTTCTTGTCCTGCCTTCAGGCACTTTGGAGATGTTTATGATGATTAACAGAATAACAGAGTTGGAAGGGATCTTGGAGGTCATCTAGTCCAGCCCTCTGCTCAGGCAGGAATCCTTATACCATTTCAGACAAATGGTTGTCCAGTCTCTTTTGGAAAGCCTCCAATTATGATTTCTGATGGCAAGTCATTCCACTGGTTAATTGCCCTCTCTTATCAGGAAATTTCTCCTCAGTTCCAGGTTGCTTCTCTCCTTGATGGAGTTTCCACCCGTCGCTTCTTCTCCTGCCTTCTGGCGCTTTGGAGGTCATAATAGTCATAATCTAATTTAACTTGCACTCTGTTATTTCTCTGCAGCTCTCAGTGATGTCTCCCCTTCTACCAGTTTACCGCCTCTGGTGGAAGGAGCCCTGCGCTGCTTCCTCAAGCTGACCGTTAGCAAAATCCTATGGATGGTCGCCAAGCCGCCGGCGTCATCCCTGGTTCGGGTGAGATGGTGGGGAGAAACCAGCAGCGGCACTGTCTTCGTTCCCCAGGATGCTTCCCAGCCGGAGCCAAAAATCCTGAACATCACCACCTGCTACCCAGTGCGATGTGGGCCCAAGCAGTTTGCCTCTTACCTGGCAGGTAAGAGGCTGGCTCTTTGCAACTCATAGGGTGACCGGTTGAACGGGTGTGCCCTGGATGTGGTCAGTCCACAGAGGTCCTCTGCAACTGGCCACAGATTTGCTATTTTTAGGGTGAAAAAGAGAAATGGTTTAAGTGCAATTGAGAAGTACGATAATCGTATTAGTTGTGGCGTCCTTGGTGCTCTCTGAGCTTGGCGGTTTTCTTGCAGACGTTTCGTTACCAAACTAGGGAACCTCATCAGTGCTGCAAGAGAATCGCAAACGAAGTGTTTCTAAAACTTAATTTTATTTTAAGATATTCACTCATTATTATGATCCGGACAGTTGCTTGTTTGTTAAAATACGTGATTGTAGCTTTCCTTATTTTATCCTAAATCCCCTATTTCCTTCCCCCCCTCTCCCTTACCATACCCATATTGTTCCTAATTTTCCCTTACCTATATAAACTCAATAAAATATTGTTTAAAAAAAAAAGAGAATGGGGTTTGAAGAAGAAGAGGAGGAGGAAGGACTGGGGGGGGGTCTTTGATGCTCTCTCAGCTTGGTGGTTTTCTTGCAGATGTTTCATTACCAAACTAGGGAACGTGATCAATGCTTCAAGGGAGTGGGTTTTGAAAGGAAAGGAAAGGAAAGGAAAGGAAAGGAAAGGAAAGGAAAGGAAAGGAAGGAAAGAAAGAAAGAAAGAAAGAAAGAAAGAAAGAAAGAAAGAAAGAAAGAAAGAGAAAGAAAGAGAAAGGAAGGAAGGAAAGAAAAAGGAAGGAAGGAAGGAAAAGAAAAAGAGAAAGAAAGAAAAGAAAGAAAGAGAAAGAAAAAGAAAGATAGATAGATAGATAGATAGATAGATAGATAGATAGATAGATAGATAGATAGATAGATGGATGGATTAATGCAGGAGTCTTCAAACTTGGCCCTTTTATGACTTGTGGACTTCAACTCTCAGAATTCCTGGCTGAGGAATTCTGGGAGTTGAAGTCCACAAGTCATCCAAGGGCCAAATTTGAAGACCCCTGGACTTCAACTCCCAGAATTCCTCAGCTAGGCACGCTGCCTGAGGAATTCTGGGAGTTGAAGTCCACAAGTCATAAAAGGGCCAAGTTTGAAGACTCTTGTTCAAGGGAGTAGGTTTTGAAGAGGAGGACTGTGGGCTCCTTGGTGCTCTCTGAGCTTCGTGGTTTCCTTGCAGACGTTTCACTACCAAACTAGGGAACATCATCAGCACCAGTAGGGAGTGAGGGTTGCTCTCAATTTATATTCTAGTGCCTTGGTCAAGAAGCAGTCAAGGAACTGCCAGACAAGCTAACAGCCAACACCCCAGCCAAGGAACCACTAAGACCGCTTCCACTGATACCCCCCCTTCTAGCACTGACAATGTTACCTATCTGGGTCATTAAACGTCTAGAAGAAAACCAACCCACTCAGGGATCCTCAACGAACACTCCAGTTCAACTGTATACGACAGATACGGTTTTGAAGTAGATCCGTACCCTTCGACTTCGTATGTTGCTTATCCAGTTGGACCAATTTATTTATTTATTTATTTATTTAATTTATTTATATCACATTTATATGCCGCCCCTCTCCGAAGACCCGGGGCAGCTCACAACAAAAAAATACTACAATAATTTTAAAAATTAACACATTCATACCACACACAAACACAATCAATTCACATGCACTGATGGCGGGACACTCTTAGGGCCGAGGGGCAGAGCACGGCTCACATGCCCCCAAGCCTGTCGGCATAGATGTGTCTTCAATCCTTTCCGGAAAGCTAGGAGGGAGGAAGCAGTACGAATCTCCGAGGGAAGCTGGTTCCAGAGGGCTGGGGCAGCAACGGAGAAGGCCCTTGCCCTAGGCCCCACCAGACGGCATTGTTTAACGGACGGGACTCGTAGGAGGCTAACCCTGTGTGCCCTAACCGGTCGCTGGGATTCATGAGGCAGAAGACGGTCCCGCAAGTATCCTGGTCCATTGCCATAAAGGGCTTTATAGGTCATAACCAACACTTTGAATTGTGTTCGGAGACCAATTGGCAGCCAGTGCAGCTCACGGAGAGCTGGAGTGATATGAGCATGTCTTGGGAGACCCAAGACGGCTCGCGCGGCCGCATTCTGGACTACTTGCAGTCTCCGGACATTCTTCAAAGGTTGCCCATGTAGAGAGCATTACAGTAATCGAATCTCGAGGTGACAAGGGCATGGGTGACTGTGAGGAGTGACTCCCGGTCCAAATAGGGCCGCAACTGGTGCACCAGGCGAACCTGGGCGAATGCTCCCCTCGCCACAGCCGAAAAATGATGTTCTAGACTTAGCTGTGGATCGAGGAGGACACCCAAGTTGCGAACCCTCTCCGAGGGGGACAAAACTTCTCCCCCCAGGGTAATGGACGGACAGTTGGAATTGTCCTTGGGAAGCAAAACCCGTAGCCACAATTTGATCCTCTTTGTTGACTTCCGACAGATATGGGGGTTCTCCTCCTGGAAGTAATGACCAAATCAGACCACCTTCCGATCGGACGGGTTCAAATCAAGGGGCTGGCTCAGCTCTCCCCCAGCCACCCAATCAGTGGATTTTTCACCATCGTTTCTCCGTCATCGGAAAAGATGGGAGAGCTGCAGGTGAGTCAGGAATTCTTGAGTAACATTATTATTTTTCCCCCGTTGCCCGGCCTCAACTCCAAATATTGTAAATAGGGATCAGTTTAAAATGCACACAATGTCGAGGTCAACGCTGCTCACATCGGATGTTTTTGCACCGAGAACAGAGGGAAATGTAGCCATCTTTTCTCTTTTGCTTTTAGAGTTAGATGATGCTGGGAACGAGAGTCCAGCTAGACATAACAACTCTAGACCTAGCGTGAGAAACAAGGTTATTGTAACCAGAAATGATAAGGAATGGCGGGCTGGAGAACTGGAGGGGAAGCCTGCCTTTCAAGCTAATTGGGGAATGTGATTTAGGACTGTCAATTGGAGGAGGGAATTGTGCTTTGATACCATGTGCTCAGGGGAGGGGAATTCGGTGTTTGGCTTCGCTTATGCCAGTGCCAATGCTATGCGACTCAAAATAAAGGTTCTTTAAGGTAAACAATGCCTCAAAGTTCTTTTGAAGAGTTTCATCTGTCGGAACCATGGTATTAATTAGTAATAGTCTGGATGTTCCAAAGCAGCAGACCCCAACCTTTCCGGTTTTTTTGGCGTTAGCGGTGGACAAGGGACGTCTCTGCATATGTAGCTCCGTTTGCACCAATTGCTGGTATGTGAGAGATTTGCGCATGGGCAGGCACCCTCACCGTTCACGCAACTGGAGCGGCGTGAGCGCGCTCACCCACTGCTTGCGCAGACCGGTTCCGAATGGGCCTTGGCCCGGAGGTTGGGGACCCGTGTTCTAAAGCAGTTGTTTGGGTTTTCTGGAGGATTCGTTTTATCTGCATCCCACTTTTACTATTCTTATAAATAACTTAAGGCAGCGAATATATCCAATGCTCCTTCTCTCTCCTCTTTTTCCCCACAAGAACCGTTTGGAAAATGAGTTGCTGGGAATCAGGTTTCTGATATTGGTGCAGACAACTCAAAAGGGCTGTTGAATGTTGTGCAAAGATTTAGAAAATATTAAAGATAGATAGATAGATAGATAGATAGATAGATAGATAGATAGATAGATAGATAGATAGATAGATAGATAGATAGACCGATAGACAGACAGACAGACAGACAGACAGACAGACAGACAGACAGACAGACAGACAGACAGACAGACATGATGGATGAAGAGATGGTAGATGATAGATATAGATAAATAATAGGTAGGTAGGTAGAACATAAGAACATAAGAAGAGCCATGCTGAATCAGGCCAAAGCCCATCGAGTCCAGCATTCTGTGTCACCCAGTGGCCCACCAATTGTACATGGGGATCTTAGGCAGAAAGAGAAGGCAAAACCCTCCCTTTCCCTTGACCCCCAACAAATGGTACTCAAGGGAATCCTGCCTGCCTCAACCAACATGGAGGCGGCACATGGACATCCGTTTTAATAACCACCGATACACTTGGCATCCATGAATCTATCTAGCCCTGCCTTGAAGCTGTCAAGGCTGACAGCTGTCACGACCCCTTCAGGAAGTGAATTCCATAAATCAACGACCCTCTGGGTGAAGAAATATTTCCCTTTATTTGTCCTCACTTTCTTAGCTATGAGCTTTAGGGAGTGCCCCCTTGTCGTGGTATTGTGTGATAGAGAAAAGAATTTTTCTCTATCCACCTTTTCTATCCCATGCATGATTTTATACACTTCGATCAAGTCACCCCTTAAACGCCGTCTTTCAAGGCTGAAGAGACCAAGGCGTTGCAATCTGGTTTCATAAGGGAGGCGCTCCATTTCCTTGATAGGTAGTGTTCTGTCTGGCCCCTCTCAGCTCATTAAAAGCCACATAAATATGTCTTTAAGAGGTTTATTTAACACATTTCAAAAGGATTCACTTCAAAGCACGCTGCTGGCATTTTGCTGGCAGGAACGGCCAAGTCTCATTTATTTACATTTAGATTAAAACATGCTCTTCCCACACCTTCCAATTAACTCACTCTTTCTTTATCACATTGTCCAAGACCTCATTATTCTTCCGTAGATTTCCAAAACATCAGAAGACTGAATTCAAACACACTGCTCCAGATATCAGGCTACTCCTTGATTAACGTTGCTCGTGACAAAGGCGTAGTCTCTCTTTCCCCTTCTAATATAGTTTCCGATACGTCACTTCCCCCCATTACTTCCTTTTTCCACTTAACTGACACCTTCGCTTATCAAACCTTCGGAATCTCGGATCAAGCCATCTATCTTCTTGATCCAAATCTGACCCCTCACTTTGCGAATCTGACCCAGACTGCCTGTATATCTCCTCCCTGTCTGTCTCAGCTGCCGGGAGGGGAAAATACCCAGAGGGGCCTGGCTGCTCTTCCTCGGCTGCCGGGAGGGGAAAACACCCAGAGGGGCCTGGCTGCTCATCCTCATCCTCTGACACTTCCCAAGCTGGTCTAGGGACACTCACAACAGGTAGGTAGGTAGGTAGGTAGGTAGGGAGAAAGAGAGAGAGATAGAGATAGACGTAGACAGACAGAAATAATGTATGAAGAGATGGTAGATGATAGATACAGATAAATAATACAGAGATAGATAGATAGATAGATAGATAGATAGACCAACAGACAAACAGACAGAGACGTAGACAGACAGAGATAATGGAGGAAGAGATGGTAGATGATAGATACGGATAAATAATAGACAGAGATAGATAGACAGACAGACAGACCGACAGACAAACAGACAGAGACGTAGACAGACAGAGATAATGGAGGAAGAGATGGTAGATGATAGATACAGATAAATAATACACAGACAGACAAACATAGACATAGATAGATAGATAGATAGATGAACGTAGACAGACAGACATAATGAATGAAGAGATGGTAGATGATAGATACAGATAAATAATAGAGACAGACAGAGAGAGAGACAGACAGACAGACAGACAGATACATCTCTCTGGAATCGTAAATGTTCTGGATAGCCTTAAGCAAACCATTATTTCCCAGCTTCTCCTGGAAATTATATTGTTGTTATTATTGTTGTTGCCTTTAAGTCAGCTTTTTGACCAGCCAGTTTTCTTGGGAAGATTTCCGAAGTGGTTTGCCACGGCCTTCTTCCAAAGGCTAAGAGAGCGGGACTGGTTGATTTTGTGCCTAAGGCGGGATTAGAACTCAGGATCTCCCGCTTTCTATCCTGGTGCATTCACCACCACAACTGCCTGGCTCTCTTGCAAAAAAAGAAAGAAAGAAAAAGATTTTCTTGCAAAACTGTTATAAAGATTAGTGAGAAGCCCCTGAAGTCTTGTAAACAGTCTTCAACCTGTTAGATGAGGGGTCTTCAAACTTGGCCCTTTTATGACTCGTGGACTTCAACTCCCAGACGGCTAAGGAATTCTGGGAGTTGAAGTCCACAAGTCATAAAAGGGCCAAGTGTGTGAAGACCCCTGCGTTAGATCGAGTGTGAATTGGGAGCTGTTCTTACAGGCTTGCTCAAATGCCCCACTGCAGATATCCCTGCATCTGGAACCTCTGTCCGATGTGTACGAAAGCAGCCCCACGGTCCCCAGCACACATGCGAACAAAGATGCTGCAGATTTCAGCCACTCCCTTGCTCCGTCCCAGATCCATAGACCGGCTGGCACACACCTTCATGGAAGAGAGTCCACAGGCAGCAGCAGAGCAAGTACTCCAAGGTACGTTTTTTTTAAACTCTTCTGTCAACTGAGATTTAAAAAAAAAATCAGCCCCAAAGGTTCCAAAATGTATATTTCCTATCTTTTTGGAAAAAAAGAACTGCTGGCTTTATAGGGTAGCCATGCTTTTAATATTGTACATATACGTGTATGCATGTTATGTTATATTTTAGAATAGAATAGAATAGAATAGAATAGAATAGAATAGAATAGAATAGAATAGAATAGAATAGAATAGAATAGAATAGAATAGAATAGAATGCAGGAAAGGATAGGATAGAATAGGATAGAATAGGATAGAATAGGATGCAGGATAGGGTAGAGTAGAGTAGAATAGAATAGAATAGGATGCAGGATAGGGTAGGATAGGATAGAATAGAATTACAGAATAGAATAGAATAGAATAGGATGCAGGATAGGGTAGGATAGGATAGGATAGGATAGAATAGAATTACAGAATAGAATAGGATGCAGGATAGGGTAGAGTAGAATAGAATAGGATAGGATAGGATGCAGGGTAGAATAGAATAGAATAGAATAGAATAGAATAGAATAGAATAGAATAGAATAGAATAGAATAGAATAGAATAGAATAGGATGCAGGATAGGGTAGGATAGGATAGGATAGAATAGAATTACAGAATAGAATAGAATAGAATAGAATAAATACAAATCTAAAAGTACCACATTAAATATTTCCTCTCTTTTCTCCTTAGTATTTACCATCTCATATTTAAACTAATACAATTCTTATTATATCGATTAAATAAAAATAACATTCTTACATTTATCCATAATTTTTAGCTTATACACATCCTAGTTATTTAACATTCGGTCTTTATAGGCAATCAGTGTCCTAATTAGTTTTTCCCAATTTTTAGTTTCCCGTTAATATTTGAATCTGACATTTTGTTGTTTATAATGTCCAAATTTTGACTCACCAAATTTCCCTGTATCCAATTCATCACAACGTCTAATATTCAGGATATACACCTCTTATCTATTCAAACGTACTCTATTTCTCACCATCGTACATCATCTGATGAATAATACAGTATAATGTTGTTATTTCCTATTGATTTCCCAATATTTCTCCACTCTCCGTGGAGAAAGCTTTTTCCACGGACCGGAGGGTGCGTGGTTTTGTGTTTGTGCAGACCGGTTGCTGGCGTGCCGTGGCCCGGTACCGCTCCACATACCGGGGGTTGGGGACCCCTGTACTAAGATAACCCCAACGTCTGAAACCACTGCAGGGATCTCAAGCCAGCCTGAACTGAGTTTCCCGGGGCGCTTATGTTTCAGGGGAAAAGATCACTTATATTTCCAAGAGAACTCGGAGAATATCCCAAGGAGTATTTCCGGATCTCAACACCACCCGAATTGCGTCTTGACCGCGAAGGATCCCAAGCCACAAAGGCTTTTTTTGAACAGCTCTGATCCAGAGGCACAAATGAAGTCAGGCAAGGCAAGCGCAGCCCCTGCCCGTGTTCTTCCTTGCAACAGTCCAGCCACGAAGGATCTCCTGGCAGGTAAGCTGGTTGTTGTGATTCCGTGCCAGCCTGTGATCCCGGTAGTTGAGTCTGGGGAATCAGAGGAGGAGGAGGAGGTGGGGGCTCTGATGAGCTGCAGGACTTACAAACTAATGAAGAGGCTGGCCCTTCCACTCGTGATCCAGCTGTGCTGGGAAGCTGACTCGGACTCGGAGGAAGCACAGTTGGAAGACCTCAGAGACGCTCGTACACGTAGACAGGTCACACGAGTAGGACAGAGGGAGGCAATGGGGTGACTCCAGGGGAAGAGGAGAAAGCAGTGAGAAGCCACGGCTTGGGGCCTGCGTAACAAAAAGGGAATGTGTGGGCAGGGCTGGTTGCGGGAGGCAGCCCTTTGCCAAGAACTTCAGTGTCAAGAGATCATGGTCTGTTTATTTTGCCTGTTGAGTTATTTCCTGTTCGACTCGTGCTCCGTTTTGCTTTTTGGACAAGGTCTCCCGTTGGAAAAGCGTTCTGTTGCTTTGGTTTTCTGGGACAATTATCAGGTCTGTGACTCAAATAAAAAGGGTTCCCCAGTTTACTGTTAAAAGAGGGGTTGTCTTTGCGAAGTAACAAGGACGTGTGTAGGCTGGGACAGAACACTGGTGTGGAACACTAACGCACAGGCGGTCCTTGACTCAACAACCATTCATTTAGTGCTCATTTGAACGTACAACGGCACTGGGAAAAAAAGTGACTTAGGATGGTTTTTCAGACTTACAACCGTTTCAGCATTCCCCACGGTCACGTGATCAGAATTGAGACACTTGGCAACTGGCATGTACTTGCGATGGTTGCGGTATCATGTGATCTCCTTTTTGTGCCTTCCGGAACAAGCAGAGTGAACGGGGAACCTGGATTCACTTAACAACCGTTAGAAGTTACAACGGCACTGAAACGGGATGTATGACCGTTTTGCACACCTAGGACCGTTGTAGCATCTCTGTGGCCACGGGGGTCAAAATTCAAATTCAAATTGTATTTACGACAGTCGCCGAGTGTCCCGGGGGGGTCACGTGATCCCTTTTTGTGACCTTTCTAGCAAACAAAGTCAATGGGGGGGGGAAAGCCAGATTCACTTTATTAACTTAACAACTGCAGTGATTCACTTAACAACCGTGGCAAAAAAGGCCGTAACATGGGGCAAAACCAGCGGTGGGATTCAAATAGGTCACAGGTCGGCAACCTGCGGCTCCGGAGCTGCATGCGGCTCTTTGAGCCTTCCCCTGTGGCTCCCAGCCTCCTCTGCCATTTGCAGAGAGCGACAGAGACAGAGAGAGGCAATTGCGCTTCCCTGCATCTGTGTGTGTGTGTGTGTGTGTGTGTAAAAAAGAGAGTGCACTCACAGTGTTCTCAGGAGCTGACAAGCTTTTGGGGCGGGGCTCCTCCCTTTGCTGCGTCTCTGCAGGAAGCAGGAAGCAGGAAGGGCAGGAGAGAGCTAGCTAGCACAGCTATGCTGACTCAGGAATTCTGGGAGTTGAAATCCATGAGTCATAAAAGAGCCGAGGTTGCCTACCCCTGAGCTTGTTGGAGAACAGCTTGAAGCCAGCTTGCCAGGTGAGCAGCAGATAGGAGAAAGGGAGAGAGGGGGGAGAGAAAGAGAGAGAGAGAAAGAGAGAGAGGGAGGGAGAGAGAGAGAGAGAGGAAAGAGCAAGAGAGAAAGAAAGAGAGTGGGGGAAGAGGACTGGCAGACCAAGGGCAGATAGAGAGAGAGAGAGAGACCCTTTTGACATCTAAAATGAAGATAACACTGCATATATCCTTTTTTACCTTTATTATAGGTGTCTCTGTGTGTGTGTGTGTGTGTGTGTGTATGTGTGTATGTATATGTATGTGTGTATATATATACACACACACACACACACACACACACACACACACACACACACACACACCTATAATAAAGGTAAAAAAGGATATATGCAGTGTTATCTTCATTTTAGATATCAAAAAGGTTTTGCGGCTCCCGGTGTTTTGTTTTCGGTGGGAAACGGGTCCAAGTCGCTCTTTGACTGTTTTGGGTTGCCTACCCCTGAAATAGGTGAAGCACCAGTTCTCTGCGTGGATGCCGCTTCCGGAAGTCCATTCTGGGCCCGGACAAGAAAAAAAAATTAGCTACTGGTTGCGAACTGACTGAATCCCACCCCTGGGCAAAACTCACTTAACAACTGTTCAAAATTTGGGCTCGATTGTGGTCATAAATCGAGGACTACCTTTATTTCAATAAATTTTTTTTCTCTCTTTTAAAGGCTGTATTGCATTTGAATCCCGAAAAGAGGATCACGGTCAGCCAGCGTGGGTTGGTTCCCTTTGTTTTTAATTTTAATTATGTTTTTCGATTTTCTCTTTTTCCCCCAGACCTTTTGGACCGAGGGAACCGCTTGCGAAATGCGATGGCTGTGTCCGCCATGACAGCCAATCCAGATCCTGTCCTAGAACTGTATGAAGCTCGACCTTCCATAAAGCAGGACCTCTCCCGACAAGCCGGAATGTGAGTGTGGGCAGGCAGGAGGGAAGGTTTGTGTCTCCAGGGTTTAATAAATAATAATAACAACAACAACAACAACAACAATAATAATAATGTTGGAAGGGACCTTGGAGGTCATCTAGTCCAACCCTCTATACCAGGGGTAGGCAACCCAAAACACTCAAAGAGCCACTTGGACCCGTTTCCCACCAAAAACAAAACACCGGGACCCGCAAAACTCTTTTGATATCTAAAATGAAGCTAACACTGCATATATCCTTTTTTACCTTTATTATAAGTGTGTGTGTGTCTCTCTCTCTCTGTGTGTGTATAATAAAGGTAAAAAAGGATATATGCAGTATTATCTTCATTTTAGATGTCAGAAGAGTCTCTGTCTCTCTCTGTGTGTGTCTCTCTTTCCCTCTCTCTCTTTCTCTCCCCCCCCTCTCTCCCTCTCTCCTATCTACTGCTCACCTGACAAGCTGGCTTCAAGCTGTTCTCCAACAAACTCAGGGGTAGGCAAACTCGGCTCTTTTATGACTCATGGACTTCAACTCCCAGAATTCCTGAGTCAGCATAGTTGGGCTAGCTAGATCTCTCCTGCCCTTACTGTTTCCTGCTTCCTGCAGAGACGCAGCAAAGGGAGGAGCCCCGCCCCAAAAGCTTGTCAGCTCCTCGGAGAACACTATGAGTCCACTCTCTCTCTCTCTCTCTCTCTCTCTCACACACACACACACACACACACAGAGAGAGAGAGAGAGAGAGAGAGAGAGAGAGAGAGAGAGAGAGAGAGAGAGAGAGAGAAACACGGAAGCACAAGTGCCTCTCTCTGTCTCTGTCGCTCTCTGCAAATGGCAGAGGAGGCTGGGAGCCGCAGGGGAAGGCTGAAAGAGCCTCATGTGGCTCCGGAGCCGCAGGTTGCAGACCTGTGCCCTATACCATTTCAGACAAATGGCTGTCCAGTCTCTTCTTTAAAACTTCCAGTGTTGGAGCATTCACCGCTTCTGGAGGCAAGGAGTTCCACTGGTTAATTGTTCTCACTGTCTGGAAGTTTCTCCTTAGTGACAGTTTTTCGGAGTAACTTGAAGCGGAGGCAAAATCGATCTGTTTTAATTTGTGTTATATAGGTATTGTTCTTAACCTCACTTTAAAGGATCACATTTTCTCTCCACAAAATGTTTTGGGTTTTAGTATCTTTTCGGATTCCTCACATCTTCCTTTCCTTTTTTTTAATTCTAATATTATTTCCAGAACCCTGAAGAATCCCGGCCTTATGGGTGAAGACCCTCTTGAGCCATTGCGGGAATGTTCGGAATTTGATTTGGATGCTGAGAAAAAAGCCATTGAGCTCCTGCTGGGCAGGTGAGATATATTGGTTTGGCTCCCATTTAAAAAAAAAATGCCTCAGGAATCTTGCAAAATTTGTGTTCCTGGAGTAGTCCTCAGATTACGACCACAAAGTTTCTGTTGCTAAGTGAGGACGTCATTTAAGGGAGTTTTTACCCCCTTTTGCAACCTTGTTTGCCGCAGTCATTAAGTGAATCGCAGTAGTTGTTAAGTTGTTAACGTGGTTGTTAAGTGAATCCAGCTTCCCCCATGTCAGAAGGTGGCTAAAGGGGATCACACGACCCCGGGACACGGCGACTGTCATAAATGCGAGTCGGTTGTCAAGCGTCTTGAATTTTAATTACGAGACCTTGGAGATGTTGGGATGGTTGTAAGTGCGAGGACTGGTTATAAATCACTTTATTTCAGTGCTGTTGTAACTTGAAACCAGGACTCTTCAAACTTGGCAACTTTAGGCTTTGTGAACTCCCAGAATTCCCCAGCTAGTCATGGCTGACTGAGGAATTCTGGGAGTTGAAGTCTGTATGTCTTAAAGTTGCCACGTTTTATGACTGGTGGACTTCAACTGAGCCAGCATGGGGGCTCTATGGCCCCTTCATGACTCGTGGACTTCAACTCCCAGAATTCCTGAGCCAGCATGGGGGAAACTATGACCCCTTCATGACTCCTGGACTTCAACTCCCAGAATTCTTCAGCCAACATGGGGGAAACTGTGGCCCCTTTATGACTCGGGGACTTCAACTCCCAGAATTCCTGAGCCAGCATGAGGGAACTATGGCCCCTTCATGACTGATGGACTTCAACTCCCAGAATTCCTCAGCCATCATGCCTGGCTGAGGAATTCTGGGAGTTGAAGTCCACAAGTCATCAGAGGGCCAAGTTTGAAGACCTCCTACTTTAAAGAGTCACTAAATGAATGGTTGTAACTTGAGGACCACCTAGATAGAATACTGTAGGTAAGTTCGACCAGCCTTTATAAGAAGTGCCCCTGTGGAATTTCGTCTTCCTTTTTCTGCAGTTCTGATTTATCTCCGGATCCTCTTGCGGACGTGGCGGGCTCTCCTCCCGAGTCTCTTTCCCCCGCCAGCCACTTGTACGACAGCGAATTGAACGACCCTCACTACGACCAGAGTCTCTTGGAAAATCTGTTCTACGCAGCTCAGGTGAGTAGAAAAGGTGTGTACAGGGCTGAATGCTGCTTTACTGGGGGAATAGTCAATCCCCTATTATTCCAAGTCGCCTCTCTGGCTAGAAAAGTGTTACTTTTGATTTGGCCACTGTAAGACTTGTGGACTTCAACTCCCAGAATGCCTCAGTCAGGGGCTCCAAACTTCGCAACTGTCTACAAGAAAACAACTAGGCTCAGAGAGCACCAAGGACCCCACAGTCGTTTTCTTCCTCCTCCAACTCCTCCAACTCCTCTTCCTCCTCCAACTCCTCCAACTCCTCCTCCAACTCCACCTCCTTCTAGCATTGATGATGTTACCTAGCTGGGTCATGAAACGTCTGCAAGGAAACAACTCAGCTCAGAGAGCACCCAGGACCCCACAGTCTTCTTCTTCCTCCTCCTCCTCCTCCTCTTCCTCCTCCTCCTCCTCCTCTTCCTCTTCCTCCTCCTCCTCCTCCAATCCTCCTCCAACTCCTCCTCCTCCAACTCCACCTCCTTCTAGCATTGATGATGTTACCTAGCTGGGTCATGAAACGTCTGCAAGGAAACAACTCAGCTCAGAGAGCACCCAGGACCCCACAGTCTTCTTCTTCCTCCTCCTCCTCCTCCTCCAATCCTCCTCCAACTCCTCCTCCTCCAACTCCACCTCCTTCTAGCATTGATGATGTTACCTAGCTGGGTCATGAAACGTCTGCAAGGAAACAACCCAGTTCCGAGAGCACCAAGGTCCCCACACTCGTTTTCTTCTTCCTCCTCCTCCTCCTCCTCCAACCCCACCCCTTCTAGTACTGACGATGTTACCTAGCTGGGTTATGAAACGTCTGCAAGAAAACCACAAGCTCAGAGAGCACCAAGGACCCCCACACAGTCCCTCTCCTCCTCTTCCTAGCACTGCTGCTGCTGCCTAGCAGGGTAATGAAATGTCTGCAAGAAAACAGCACCAAGGACCCCTTCAGTCCTCCTCCTCCTCCTCTCTGCATACCCACTCCCTCCTAGCACTGATGATGTTACCTAGCTGGGTAATGAGACGTCTGCAAGAAAGCAAACAAGCTCAATGCGCACACCAAGATCCCCACAGCCTTCTCCTCCTCCTCCTCCCTTTCTCCTTCTCCGCAAACCGCACTCCCTCGCACCCTGATGGTGTTACCTAGTTGGGTCATGAAACGTCTGCAAGAAAGCCACCCAGCTCAGAGAGACTGCACAGTCCTCCTCCTCCTCCAACTCCACCCCCTTCTAGCACTGACGATGTTACCTAGCTGGGTCATGAAATGTCTGCAAGGAAACAACCCAGCTCAGAGAGCAGCAAGGACCCCATAATCCTCCTTCTCCTCCTCCTCCTCCTCCCCCCTTCTAGCCCTGATAATGTTCCCTAGCTGGGTCACAAAACCTCTGCAAGGAAGGAGACCAGGTTAGGGAGCACCAAGGACCCCACACCTTAGCCCTGAGCTACGCATATTCCTTTGTAATGTTTGTTTTCCTTGATTATTTTCCTCAGCAATCTGACGGCAGTTTCAGTGACGTGTTTAGTGACGAGGAGGAGGAGGCTGTTTCTTCTGGAAAACTAAGTCGCCCGCAGGGCACAAAGCTGCAGAGATCGCCAAAGGCTTTAGAATCAAGTCCTCGCAGGCGGAAAGGGAAGGCCTGGGAGACGAGAGCCAGGTAAAACCGTTGTTCTGGAATCTTCTTTCTTCCACGTGCAGCCTCTGATGATGTTCTGGCGCCAGGAATAACTCACCTCTCATCCTTTAACCCACGGGTCTTCCAACTTGGCCCTTTGATGACTTGTGGACTTCAACTCCCAGAATTCCTCAGCCAGGCACTTTGGCTGAGGAATTCTGGGAGTTGAAGTCCACACCTCTTAAAATGGCTGAGGGTGAGAAACATCAGTTTAGCTCCTTCTGAGTTAGCATTATTTCCCCCTCACATTATGTCAGGGGTCTTCAAACTTGGCCCTTTTATGACTTGGGGAATTCAACTCCTAGAATTCCTGAGCTAGCATGGGGGAACTATGGCCCCTTCATGACTGGTGGACTTCAACTCCCAGAATTCCTCAGCCAGCATAGAGGAACTATGGCCCCCTCATGACTCCTGGACTTCCAGAATTCCTCAGCCAGCATGGGGGAACTATGGCCCCTTCATGACTCGTGGACTTCAACTCCCAGAATTCCTCAGCCAGCATGGGGGAACTATGGCCCCTTCATGACTCGTGGACTTCAATTCCCAGAATTCCTCAACCAGCATGGGGGAACTATGGCCCCCTCATGACTCCTGGACTTCAACTCCCAGAATTCCTCAGCCAGCATGGGGGAACTATGGCCCCTTCATGACTCGTGGACTTCAATTCCCAGAATTCCTCAACCAGCATGGGGGAACTATGGCCCTTTCATGACTCCTGGACTTCAACTCCCAGAATTCCTCAGCCAGCATGGGGGAACTATGGCCCCTTCATGACTCGTGGACTTCAATTCCCAGAATTCCTCAACCAGCATGGGGGAACTATGGCCCTTTCATGACTCCTGGACTTCAACTCCCAGAATTCCTCAGCCAGCATGGGGGAACTATGGCCCCTTCATGACTCGTGGACTTCAATTCCCAGAATTCCTCAGCCAGCATAGAGGAACTATGGCCCCCTCATGACTCCTGGACTTCAACTCCCAGAATTCCTCAGCCAGCATGGGGGAACTATGGCCCCCTCATGACTCCTGGACTTCAACTCCCAGAATTCCTCAGCCAGCATGGGGGAACTATGGCCCCCTCATGACTCGTGGACTTCAACTCCCAGAATTCCTCAGCCAGTATTGGGGAACTATGGCCCCCTCATGACTGGTGGACTTCAACTCCCAGAATTCCTCAGCCAGCATGGGAAACTATGGCCCCCTCATGACTGGTGGACTTCAACTCCCAGAATTCCTCAGCCAGCATGGGAAACTATGGCCCCCTCATGACTGGTGGACTTCAACTCCCAGAATTCCTCAGCCAGCATGGTTCAACTTGGAAACCTCTCCCTTTCCCCTCAGCATGGCTGGCTCAGGAATTCTGGAAGTCCACCAGTCATAAAAGGGCCAAGTTTGAAGATCCCTACTTTAACCTGAACGTTGCAAATTTTCCATATACATCTCTGCTAGTCAGCAGAGGACACAATTTCCCCAGGACTCTCCTTTTTTCTCTTATCTGGAGCTGATAGCCAAATACAGTAGGCTGAAGGGCCTGTTTCAGTGGAAAAAAATAACATTTTGTGACAATACATAATAAAGAGTTGGAAGTTACCTTGAAGGTCATCTAGTCCAACCCCCTGCTCAGGCAGGATACCTTATACCATTTCGGACAAGTGGCTGTCCAGTCTCTTCTTAAAAACTTCCAGTGTTGGAGCATTCACCGCTTCTGGAGGCAGGTTGTTCCACTGGTTAATTGTCCTCACTGTCAGGAAGTTTCTCCTTAGTTCTAGGTTGCTTCTCTCCTTGATGAGTTTCCATCCATTGCTTCTTGTCCTGCCTTCAGGCGCTTTGGAGAAGAGCTTGACTGCCTCTTCTTTGGGGCAGCCCCTGAGATACTGGAAGACTTCTATCCTGTCCCCCCTCGTCCTTGTTTTCACTAAAAGAATATCAGAGTTGGAAGGGACCTTGGAGGTCATCTAGTCCAACCCCCTGCTCAGGCAGGGAAAAACTGTACCATGGCTGTCCACTCTCTTCTTAAAAGCCTCCGACGATGGAGAATTCACAACTCCTGGTGGCATGGAAAATAACAGAATACCTTTTCTTTGGGTACCTTTTTTCATAAATAAGTTGGAATTTGAGGGGCCACTTCCACCAATGAGTGATGCTCCGGTCGCAAGATTGGAAACTGGTCATAAGTCACCTTTTTCGGCGCCGTTCGAATTTCAAACGGTCACTAAAGAGACTCTGTGTGATAATTTGAGAACCGCCTGTAATACACCTGGTGATGCAGGCAAGCATTTTCACTACTGCAATGCTCTCTACATGGGGCTACCTTTGAAAAACGTTCGGAGACTTCAGGTAATGCAGAATGCAGCCGCGCGAGCAGTGTTGGGCCTGCCCAGAAATGCCCACATTTCGGCATCACTCCGCGAGCTGCATTGGCTGCCAATTGGTCTCCGAACCCAATTCAAAGTGTTGGTTATGACCTATAAAGCCCTACATGGCATCGGACCAGGTTACTTGCGGGACCGTCTGCTGCCCCATGAATCCCAGCGGCCGGTTAGGGCCCACAGAGTCGGCCTTCTCCAGGTCCCGTCAGCCAGACAGTGTCGCCTGGCGGGGCCTAGGGGAAGAGCCTTCTCTGTTGCGGCCCCGGCCCTCTGGAACCAACTCCCCCCGGAGATCCGTGTCGCCCCCACCCTCTCCGCCTTTCGTAACCTCCTTAAGACACACCTCTGCCGGCAGGCCTGGGGCAGTTAACACCTTGCCCCTAGCCAGTGTATGTTTGTTGTAAGTTTGTCTTTGGATGATTGGTTTTTATCTAGGGGTTTTATAGCGTATTTAATGTCAGATTTCTATATGTTAGTATTTATGTTGTAAGCCGCCCTGAGTTTTTTGGAATAGGGCGGCATAGAAATCGAATTAAATAATAAATAATAATAATAAATAATTACAAGACCTCAGAGTTGTTTTAAGGCTGTGGTTTCACTTAAAAGGTTCTTCCGTTCCTTGTGTCTCTTTGCAGCCGTTCCCCTCCTAAACCCGCTCCTCATCCGTCGCTCACCGAGTCCACAGATGAAATCCAAGCTGTCAGTTTGAGCCTTGACAGGCTGGCTGTGCTGGGCCGGATCCGCCTCGCCAGAGTGGTGATTGACAGCTTAAGAGGGGTCCCCCCAGAGGACAGCGCTCAGAGTACCCCCAATCCGAAGAGCCCCAGTGGGAAACCGCCCAGGCCAGCTTTGGCTAAGAGGAGGTGAGAGTTTTAATCAGCCCTGTCAACTCGCCCACGTGGCTAGACCTCATGGGAATGGCTCTTTTAATCGGAGAGCAGAGGCTTCCACAAACGATCAGGTGGGGGGGGGGGCAGATCTCTTCCAAAGATCATTTTTAAGGTGGAAGTTTGGTCTAGTGGTGAAGGCCCCAGGGTAGAAACCAGGAGACGTGAATTCTAGTCCCAACTTAGTCATGAAAGCGGCTGGGTGACTTTGGGCCAATCACCAGGAGACGGTGAGTTCTGGTCCTGTCTTAGACATGAAAGATGCCTGGACGTGGTTTAGGCCAATCAGCAGGAGATGGTGGGTTCTAGTCCCACCTTAGACATGAAAGGCGATTGGATGACTTTAGGTTTAGGCCAATCACCAGGAGACGGTGAATTCTAGTCTCATCCAAGGCATGAAAGCCAGCTGAATGACTTTGGGCCAATCACCAGGAGACGGTGACTTCTAGTCCTGCCTTAGGCATGAAAGTCAGCGGGATATCTTTGAATCAATCACCAGGAGATGGTGAGTTCTAGTCCCACCTTAGACATGAAAGGCAATTGGATAACTTTGGCCCAATCACCAGGAGATGGTGAGTTCTAGTCCCACCTAAGGCATGAAAGCTGGCTGGAAGACTTTGGGCCAATCACCAGCTCACAGGATTGTTGTTATGCGCCTCATAAATTAAGGAACGAACGGATTAAGTCTCCCAAAGTTTTGTCAAGTCTTATGAAAAACACCGAATGTTGTTGAACTGCCCCCATTTATCTCCACAATTTCTTCTCTGCCTAGGACACTCTTTGCCGAGTATCAGTTTCCCGTGGGAACTTCAAAAAATAGGATAGGCCAGACAGCCGTAACTACGGAAATTGTCCGGGTGGCTTCAAGTAGATTCTCAGCAGACGGTAAGACCTGAGTGGGCAGGCAACCATTTTTCCCATAATCCTGCGTCGGATCGAGCGGAGCTGGTTGTTCCGTTGTCCACTGTGACCGTGACAGCCCTTTTAGAGATCCTGAGACTGACCAACTATTCAAAGAAAGGTTTTCATGGCGGGAATTTAAATATAGACGGTCTTCCACTTCCAACGGAGACGAGAATTTCCATTGCTGAGCAAGGCTGTGTTAAGTTGTTGTTAGTTGTGAAGTCGTGCCCGATCCATGGTGACCCCATGGACCACGTTCCTCCAGGCCTTCATGTCCTCTACCATCTTCTGGAGTCCATTGAAGCTCACACCTCCTGCTTCAGGGACTCCATCCAGCCCCCTCCTTCTCCGTCGTCCCCTTCTTCTTCTCTTGCCCTCCGTCTTTCCCAGCATCAGGCTCTTCTCCAGGGAGTCCTTCCTTCTCATTAGGTGGCCAAAGTCCTTGAGTTTCCACTTCAGGATCTGGCCTTCTCAAGAGCAGTCGGGGTTGATCTCCTCCAGGACCGACCGGTTGGATCCACTTGCAGTCCAGGGGACTCGCAGGAGTCTTCTCCAGCACCATAATAATAATAATAATAATAATAGTAAAGTTGGAAGGGACCTTGGAGGTCATCTAGTCCAACCCCCTGCTCAGGCAGGAAACCCTAGACCATTTCAGACAAATGGCTGTCCAGTCTCTTCTTAAAAACCTGCAGTGTTGGAGCATTCACCGCTTCTGGAGGCAGGTGGTTCCACTGGTTAATTGTTCTCACTGTCAGGAAGTTTCTCCTTAGTTCCAGGTTGCTTCTCTCCTTCGTTAGTTTCCACCTGTCGCTGCTTCTCCTGCCTTCAGGCTCTTTGGAGAACAGCTTGACTCCCTCTTCTTTGGGGCAGCCCCTGAGATACTGGAACTCTGCTATCATGTGCCCCCTCATCCTTCTCTTTGTTAAACATAGTTCCAAGGCCTCCATTCTTCGGCACTCAGCCTTTCCTATGGTCCAACTTTCACAGCTGTACGTTGCAACTGGGAAAACCATGGCCTTGACTATGTGTACTTTTGTTGGCAGGGTGATGTCTCTGCTTTTCAGTATGCTGTCTAGATTTGCCATGGCTTTCCTCCCCAGCAGCAAGCGTCTTTTAATTTCTTGGCTGCAGTCCCCATCTGCGGCGATCCTGGAGCCCAGGAAGATAAAATCTGTCACTACCTCCATTTCTTTTCCATCTGTTTGCCAGGAATTGAGAGGGCCGGATGCCATGATCTTGGTTTTCTTAATGTTGACTTTCAAGCCAACTTTGGCACTCTCCTTGAGTGTGGATGTTTTATTGCCAGAATCAGGTAACATCATCGGCGCCAGTCGATGCGATAAGGGAGCCCTGCCCAATTGTTACGGTCATTTCTGCCACATGTCAATGAAGATTTTCTGTTCTTTTTTTATTTTAGAGAAGGCAGCTGGACTGATTTTTTTTTTTTTGGAATAAAAACAAGCTGCTACTTTGCAAATTGAAAATGTATCTCTATCCTGATTGCTCTTCTTCTTCTTCTTCTTCTTCTTCTTCTTCTTCTTCTTCTTCTTCTTCTTCTTCTTCTTCTTCTTCTTCTTCTTCTTCTTCCTCTTCCTCTTCCTCTTCCTCCTCCTCCTCCTCCTCCTCCTCCTCCTCCTCCTCCTCCTCCTCCTCCTCCTCCTCCTCCTCTTCTTCTTCTTCTTCTTCTTCTTCTTCTTCTTCTTCTTCTTCTTCTTCTTCTTTCTTCTTCTTCTTCTTCTTCTTCTTCTTCTTCTCTTCTTCTTCTTCTTCTCTTCTTCTCTTCTTCTTCTCTTCTTCTTCTTCTTCTTCTTCTTCTTCTTCTTCTTCTTAATACCCCTGCAGACATCCTAGATTCTTTCTTAAGTCGTCTTCTACTGAACCCATGAAATGTTGACTAGGAAATCCTTTTTTCTACCTTTCTGTTTGTTTCTCTCCAATTCCTCCTGCAGGGGTGAAGTTCCAACAACGCCACGTGTTCCCTGTCGACTTCAGTGGCTCCATGATCACCCATTGTGGAAGTCGCCCCTCGAATTGAACCTGTTTTTGAAAAAGGCACCCAAAGGAAGGTACAGTCATTTTCCATATTCTCCTCCTGGATGAAAAATAACTAAAGGCACTTATTTTATGATTCATCACAGGACAGGACCAAAACCCCAGTGGGTTAAACCAGGGCTCTTCAAACTTGGCCCTTTGATGACTCGTGGACTTCACTCCCAGAATTCCTGAGCCAGCCATGCTGAAGGAAAAGGGAGAGGTTTCCAAGCTGAGCCAGGCTGGCTGAGGAATTCTGGAGTTGAAGTCCACCAGTCATGAAGGGGCCATAGTTCTCCCCATGCTGGCTCAGGAATTCTGGGATTTGAAGTCCACGAGTCATGAAGGGGCCAAAGTTCCCCCATACTGGCTCAGGAATTCTGGGAGTTGAGTCCAGGAGTCATGAAGGGGCATAAGTTCCCCCATGCTGGCTCAGGAATTCTGGGAGTTGAAGTCCGCGAGTCATGAAGGGGCCATAGTTCCCCCATGCTTGGTCCACAAGTTATCAAAGGGCCAAGTTTGAAGAGCCCTGAGTTAAAACAACACAGAATTGTTAGTTTAGGCAACATCAGTCTTTGTGCATCTTGATATCTTGAAGGCAGGGAGCCCAAACTAACTTTAATAGATATTATTTGTGTGAGGGGTTTTTTAGCGTGCGCCTTTCACGTCACACCTCCCTGTGTTTTATCCTGCATTTTGATTCCTTTTTAAAGCTATTTCAGCACTGCTTCCTTGTAAAAGTGGGATGAAAAAGTTCTCAGATCCTCATCAAATCCTTACTCGTTTGTAGACTAGTGTGTAGAGGGATGGACACTGCAATTAATTAAATAAATAAAATGCCAAAGAAAGGGTGTGTGTGTGTGTGTGTGTGTGTGTGCATATGCATACACATATATTAATAACACCCATCCACACCCACACTGAAAAACGTGACTTTTCACATTTATGACTGTTGCAGCATCCCCTGGTCAAGTGATCAACATTAAAGGCTTAAACCAAAATGGCGGACCGCGACGGCCCGATCCGCGTATGCGCGGCGTGTGCACGACGGCCCGAACTGCGCATGCGCGGCATGCGCGCAACGAAAAAATCAAAAATAAAAAAATAAATAAAAGAAAAACAAAATGGCGGACCGTGGTGTCCAGCGACCCCCGCGAAATGGTCGTTCGACCCCAAATGGGGTCGCGACCCATAGGTTGAGAACCACTGATCTATATCTATATCTATATATCTATCTATCTACATTCACCTATCTCTATCTCTCTATATCCATCTCTCTGTGTCTGTCTGTCTTTTTGTACCTATCTATCTATCTATCTATCTATCTATCTATCTATCTATCTATCTATCTATCTATCTATCCTGTATCTATCTATATCTCTATATCTATATCTATCTATCTACATTCACCTATCTCTATCTCTCTATCTCTATCCATCTCTCTGTGTCTGTCTGTCTGTCTGTACCTATTTATCTATCTACCGTATCTATCTATCTATACTGTATCTATCTATATCTCTATATATCTATCTATCTACATTCACCTATCTCTATCTCTCTATCTCTATCCATCTCTCTGTGTCTGTCCTTCTGTCCGTCTGTCTTTCTGTACATACCTACCTACCTACGTACCTATCTATCTATCTACCTATCTACCTATCTATCTATCTATCTATCTATCTATCAACACACACACATACATGCATGCATGCATGAGCGCGCGCGCACACACAGACACATTCTAAAATATCTAAGGGGGTTAGAATCAATCCTACAGTGCAAAGTGCAGACTTTTGAGCAGAACCTGGCCGAAGACAGGGAGATGGAGTCGGATTGATCTGACACTAGCATTTTAAGGTAAAAACGAATTAGAAGGGCCAGGTATTTAATAAAAAGTGCAAATGGCAACTCCTGGCATGCAGATAAATATTCTCAAATATTTATCAACTCTGCTCCGTGATGCCTTTGGCGCTAAATTCTACTATCTAACATTGATCATGTTTTTGCTAAGTTTCAACCGCGCCTTGCGGTTCAGGATTCCCTCGGCTAAGTATTCTGACTGGGGTCACCCCAATGAATGCTACAGAGTTTATGCTGTGTGCGTACATTTTCCATAGACGCAGCATAAATAGAGAGCTCTGTGCAATAGGGATTGGGTAGCACCCGCAAGAGAACTGTGCAGAATTTCTCTCATTGTGACCTTCAGCCAGCGTTGATCGGCACAGCAGCCTTTCCCCTTCGTGAAGTTCTTCGGTCTGAGGATTTATTCGTCAGCTGTGAATTGCCGGTGAAAGAAAACGGTGTCTCAGGCCAATTGGGGCCTTTACAGGTATAGAATTTGCTTCTGACTTTTTTTTTTTAATTTCTAAAATCCTGGGCAATAACCCTTGTTTCGTCGGTCCACATTTGGATAGCATTTTTCATGGGTGGAAGAGCACGTGAGGGTGTGATTGCACAACCCACTTGTGGAAGATTTGTCCCTAAAGCCACGGGTGGGTCATTTCTCACATTATCCAAGTGGATTTGCCAAGTAGGGCTACGACTGCTGTCAAGGCGACTCCTGCTTACACAAAACAAGAATGTTTTGGTTATTAAATTTAGATATTAAATTTAGACCATAGATGGGGACTGCAGCCAAGGAATTAAAAGATGCTTGCTCCTGGGAGGAAAGCTATGGCAAATCTAGACAGCATACTAAAAAGCAGAGACATCACCCTGCCAACAAAAGTACGCATAGTCAAGGCCATGGTTTTCCCAGTTGCAAGGTACGGCTGTGAAAGTTAGACCATAAGAAAGGCTGAGTGCCAAAGAATGGAGGCCTTTGAACTCTGGTGCTGGAGAAGACTCCTGCGAGTCCCCTGGACTGCAAGGTGATCAACCGGTCAGTCCTGGAGGAGATCAACCCTGACTGCTCTTTAGAAGGCCAGATCCTGAGGTTAAAACTCAAGTACTTTGGCCACCTAATGAGAAGGAAGGACTCCCTGGAGAAGAGCCTGATGCTGGGAAAGATGGAGGCAAGAGAAGAAGAAGGGGACAACGGAGAAGGAGGTGGCTGGATGGAGTCCCTGAAGCAGGAAGCGTGAGCTTCAATGGACTCCAGAAGATGGGAGAGGACAGGAAGGCCTGGAGGAATGTGGTCCATGGGGTCGCGATGGGTCAGACACGACTTTGCAACTAACAACAAATTTAGATATTTAGAAATTAT
>JARGCV010001162.1:0-32640 GCA_034064705.1 Bothrops alternatus | reverse complement strand
GGGAAGCTTCCAGGGGGCTCCACTCTCTGCCTGCAAAGGAGGAGAAGGAAGTCGCTATTCTTGGCCCTTGGAAGGTTTGCCTTGTGCTTTTTCTCTCAGCTGGACAACGAATCCCCCGCTGTTAGTGCGACACAGGAGCCGAGTGGTTAGAGCAGCGGGAAAAGGGAGCCGGAAGGGACCTCGGTGGTCATCTGTCCCACTGCCCAGCGCAGGGCCTCCCAGGGCAGGTTCCCCCCCCCGAGCAGCTTGAAGATGTCCGGACTTCAACTCCCAGAATTCCCTAGGCAGCACTCAGGGCCCTCAATCCTCTCCCCGTGCTTTAGCTCTTCCTCACACTGCTTGCAGGGAGCGCTCTACAGTCCGGCCTTTCAGGCCCAGCTGGCCCAGCCAGGCAGCGGGGAGGGCAGCTAAAGCTGGCAAAGGCCCCGCAGCGTCCTCCATTTTGTGGCCTCTTTCCTGAGGGGAATCTTCCTCCCTCCATTTCAAGGGGGGTTTTCTCTGCTCTCCAGCCGGGGGTCAGGGAAGGTTCCCCAAAGGGCGGAGGTTGGGGGGGTGATTCTTTTTTGAGGGGGTCCCAGAGGATCCCAGGGCTGGAGGGGCCCACGGAGGTCACCTAGTCTGACCCCGGCCCAAGCAGGAGCCCCTGCCCCCAAAGGGTCCCTCTGGGCCCCCCGAGCCGCTTGTGTGCCCTTGGAGGGCAGGGCGTCTCCCCTCAGAGGGGCAGGTGGGGAAGGTGGGGTGGCCCTCCATGGGCTGGCCTCCCCTCCCCTCCTGCCAGGGGTCGGGGGAAGGAGGGGCGCTGCTGCTTGACGGACTCCCCCCCAAAGCGCCTCCCCAGCCGTCCCTCCCAGAGGCAGAGAGCCCGGCTCCCCTCCACCCCAGCCCCCGCCAGGCAGTGGGCAGAGGCCGAAGAGGGGCTCCGGAGGGGCTCCTTCTAATGAAGTAGGAGAAAGTAAGATAATAATAATGATAACGAAAAATCGCTAAAGATCACTAAAGCAAAATAGATGTGTTTGCATAATTACTGGAATAAAGCTGTGTTAGCAAATGCATGACTAACCCAAAAGCACATTGCGTTCAGAAACAATGTATCAAGTATAACTCCCTTCATTGTATGTCCATGAGAACTAACCCGATGAAATACAATGTAGATTTCTATGTGTGCTTCTTTGTTCCTGAGAAAGGGAAAGCTATAAAACTGTAGTTTGAACCCCCCTCGGGGTTCAGAATTGCCTGTTCTCTGCTTCTGAACCTGTGCACAAATAAACCTCTCTGCACCCCTTGGAATTTGTAAAAGTTTCTTTCGTTTTCCACAAGATTTATGGCGACTCCGCCAGGACTGGGACTTTTAGGAAGAGGCCATTGACCTTCCAAGACGGATTGCCCTGGTGGAATTGCCCTCTTTTGACGACGACATCTCCAAGCTGGCTCCGTGGCCTTTGTCTGCGGGGAGACCTCGACGGGAAGGGAGGGGAATTAACCCATCAGTGAAGCACTCCAGTCAAGGATCCGCGGGGGTAGCAGACAGGTCGTTAATCAACAAAAGGGTCTGGAACGCCTGCAGGCAAGTATTGTAAAAAGGGGATACCTGATCCCATTTGGATCGGAAGAGGGGAGTAATTACCCCCTAGAAGACAAGGTGGCGTCCTTAAGTCTTCAATAGGTAGGACTGTGTGGGTGGTTAAACCATTGCATTTCCTGCAGAGTGACTGTTGGAACGTCCAGCGCCTCAGGTCAATGGTAGTGTATTAGAAGAGATGGGAGGTTGTCAACGAAAGTGGGTGTTCGTGAGTGTGTTCGTGGCGTCCCGGCAACCATGATTAATGACAGAGACCTGAGTTTCTGTCGGGATGGAAAGCCTCGGCCGAAGCCCGGCCTCAACTTTTATTGCACATTAAAGGTTCCTTCCCACAAATTGTCAGCTCACTGATTTACAGCCAATTACATTACACAGATAGTTAAAACATACACTTTGAAAGCATGACGTCTTTTTCAAGAAACGAAACTTTTCCCTGCTTTCTCCTCCACCCCCTTAGTACAGCTATCAGCTGACAGCCTGTAAGGGAGGGAGAGAGAAGCCCATCCAGGCAGAGAAGGATTTCTTAAAGGAGAAATGGACATTTATCACAACATCTCATCCTTTTTCGTTTTTGTTTAGAAGCAAAGGCTTTCAGTCCATGTATTCGATTTCATCCAACTGAGGTGGCTGTTTATCCATTGGCATCCGCTCGAATCCTTGTTGACTAATGTTCACTTGTTGAGACAATTTTTTCTTTGGTATAAAAGATTTCATCATAGTAAAAATATCAGGCAAACATTGTATATAAAAGCATCCACAATGGAATAATATAACAATACAAAATAATACTTATCAAATTCCTTAACCATTGAAATTTTTTGGTAACCAAAACCAGAATGCATTCCAAATATCCCCAATGCTTATGATCTCCGGATATTGGTGGAGGGATTTGTCCTTGTTCTTCATTAAGCATTTCAACGGCCATCACTGTCATTGGCTGCAGTCCAATTCCGTGCGCCATTCAAATAGCTACAAACCCAATACACTTGCATTGTACTCTCCATCCTCACATTTTGCATACACTTTGTTATTACTTTGATCACAATGATCAGGCATATTAAAGGTGATATTACAAGAGAGATATATACTTAAAAGAACAATTCCCTTAGAAAATTAAAACACACTAATACAAAATCTACATAATAAACCCTAAGTGGCAGCGTATAATGTCCTGCCTCATTAATATGTACAAAACTTTCGCTAGCTCCAGTGTTGTTCAAAGGAAGTCCAACTAAAAAAAAGTCCTTGACTGGCATCCGATGGTGACATCATACACATCCAGCAGTCAGTATGGTTTGTTAAGGCACTAACTTTTTATTGTCCTTCCAAAATTATTGTCCATCCACTTTGGGCTCACCAGAGTCTTTGCAATCTTTTGGCTGTACACTGTAAGGGCGAATATTGTGGCCAGGAACCCATATCGTATTGCCTTCATGTTGCACCGCAGCATATCCACGACCCCAGGTAATAAGTTCAGCTGGTCCTTTCCACTGGGGGTCTGGTAGCTTACGATACCAAACTAGCGGTCGAACCGTGGTTGCTGCATCTGGAAGGGGAGAAAAATGCCTGCTCGCAGCTGTATTAGGTGGCGTGCCAGGTGGTTTAGAAAATTGAGAGTATATAAAGCCAAATTAAGATGATTTCGCACTCCAGGTAGTCTGGGGGTATTTTCCCCATTTTTTTTGTTTTTAATTTGTCAAGCATGTGCTTAAGAGTGGAATTGGCCCGTTCCACTACTTTTTGCCCCTGTGAATTGTAAGGAATGCCGAATTTATGAATAATGTCCCACCGATTGCAGAACTGAGCAAAGCCATGACTACAATATGCGGATCCATTATCAGTTTTTAATTCTTTAGGAGTACCCAGAGTGCTAAAAGTTCGAATACAATGATTGATGACATGTTTAGTTGCCTCTCCACGCTGTGGAGTAGCAAGGATGAACCCAGAATATGTATCAATAGTCACATGTATATATTTCCACGGGCTAAAAGATGCATAGTGAGTAATGTCCATTTGCCAAATTTGACATGCCTCAAGTCCACGGGGATTCACACCCATTGGAATAGACAGTCCTTGTTGTGAGCAACTGGGGCACTGTTGAATGATAGCTGTTGCCTCCCCGGGGGTTATGCCAAATTGTTTAGCCAAAGCCTTGGCGTTTTGATGAAAAGAGCTATGACTATCCCAGGGAGTAAGTTGTTGCATAGTCATAACGTGTGTGTTGCCATATCCGTCTGGGAATTCCCTTCACTGAGAATTCCTGGAAAATTTTGATGACTTCGGATATGTGCAATAAAATAAGGACAATATCTTGTCTCAATAAATTTTTGCAATGTCAAAAATAGTGTCAAAAAAGTCTCATCCAAACTAGGAGAGATATAAGCAAAATGTAAATGTTTTATGACCAAAAATCTGGAATCTGCTGAAAAATGACAAAAAAAAAACAAAACAAAACAAAACTGACCAGGCCAATCACCAATCAATAATTGCAAAACAGAATTATTTTGAATCAAAGTTTCCCACAATTTTAAGGAAAATGTGATAAAAATAATTGCAAATTGAATTCCAAAAATCTGGCGCCATCGTGTGGCCACGATGTGTAATTTCAGCCAAAGTCATAGCTGGAATGAAAACAATTTCTTGAAGGCATATTAGATTGAGTAATTGCCACTGTGGGTGGTCGATCAAAAATCACATTCAAATGCACAGGGTGATTGTCAACACACCAATCAGTCCACTGGGTATTGAGGGCTGTTTGGACTTTCTCAACGACCAATAGCTGGTCGGAGGTCAATGTCACAACGTCTGTGGGATTTTTGAGGCCTTTTAATGCCATGAACAAAGAAGAAAGGGTCGAGGTAGAAAGACCTATATATGGCCTTAACCAATTATTTCCTAAATATTGTTGTAATTGAACCAATGTATGTGCAAGTGTCTTTTGACCAGTGCCAATTAAGGGTTGCAGAACTCTTTTGCAGTCTGCATTAGCATTTTCAACAGCCAATTTCATCAAAATCTCTTTTGTAGTTAATTCATTAGCAATTTCTTTATCAATACTATTTTTTAGTCTATTTATAAATTCATCATAGGGCTCAGTAGTTCCCTGTTTAATTTGAGTAAAACTTTTGCCAAATTTTGCACTTTCATCTACTACCTTTAAAGCAGCAAAAACAGCCTGTAAAATTACACCATGTATAGCTGCATCTGGCTGTTGTCCAACAGCAGTGAACTGTCCAGAGCCATAAATTTGATCTGGCACTAATTGAGCAGTGCCTCTCTGAATAGCTTGAATACGATACTGGGAGTCCCAAACTGCATACTGCGCAGGTGTTAAAATCATTTGCATTAATGCCTTCCAATCTGCTGGAATCATTTTGTGAGCAAATCCATTATCAATTTCTGCATCCATGCCCACAGTTACAGGGTATAAACTTGTCATTTCCTCAGCTTTTAATTCTCCTTTTTTATAATCATTCTGTAAAGTCTCCTGAATAAGATTGCTGGTTTTTGCTAGAGAGGGAGCTGTGGCATTTAAAATAGGAGCACACGGCTCAACATTGCCGGGAGAAACCCTGCTGTGATCTTTAATTGTTACTGGAGGTTCACTGGCAGGGGGAAGAAGTTGAACTTCATTATAATTCAATGGATTCAGTAATATTTTTAGTAGGAGATGCTCCTGTGTCTCCAAAGCTTTTAACACTACTCTGCAAGATGTTAAAATAGAAGCAGGGGCCCTAGAAATTGTCTGCAAAACCTCCCCCACTTTTTTCCAGGTTTCAACTTTAAGGCAGCCTGCCTCTGGGTAGAAAGGAATGTGTTTCCAAATAAATTCAAGGAGAGATCTTAAATCTCCTTCTGTCAGCTTCTTAGCTGCAAAATAAACATAATTCTTCCTGGTTATCTCTGTGAGTTCAGTCAAAAGTGTTTCTTGCACTTTTGAGAGATCCCCACTCATACTTACGAGGGATCAGTCCTCGTCCAGCGATGAACTGATGAAGCGCGCTTGGCCACATCCGGGCGGTAAGTATGAGGGTCCAGGGACGTATAACCTCTCAGGTTATCACGTCGAGGGTCACCACTTGTCAACGAAAGTGGGTGTTCGTGAGTGTGTTCGTGGCGTCCCGGCAACCATGATTAATGACAGAGACCTGAGTTTCTGTCGGGATGGAAAGCCTCGGCCGAAGCCCGGCCTCAACTTTTATTGCACATTAAAGGTTCCTTCCCACAAATTGTCAGCTCACTGATTTACAGCCAATTACATTACACAGATAGTTAAAACATACACTTTGAAAGCATGACGTCTTTTTCAAGAAACGAAACTTTTCCCTGCTTTCTCCTCCACCCCCTTAGTACAGCTATCAGCTGACAGCCTGTAAGGGAGGGAGAGAGAAGCCCATCCAGGCAGAGAAGGATTTCTTAAAGGAGAAATGGACATTTATCACAACAGGAGGTAAACAGACAAAGAAGGGCGTTGGTCAGACGCCACTTCAGTGCATGTTAGAAAATTTCAAAAAGGGTTTTTCTAGGATTATGGAGACCCAAAACCAAATCCAGCCATGTTAAAAAGATTCTGTGAATCTGAATGGACCACCTTTAGCGTAGGGTGGCCCAAGGAGGGATCGGCGAATCCCGAACTAGTGGCACGGGTTCATCAAAATGTGACTGGAAATGGTCATTGGGACCAATATCCCTATATAGACCAATGGCAGATCAATATTGCAGAAAAGCCTCGATGGTTAGCAAGGTGTCAGTTAGAATGTGCTAAGATATATTTGGCAAGCCAAAAAGCCAAGCCTCAGACAAAAGCTAAGATTTTCAAACAGGAAGAAAGGGAGGAACTAGCCAGACCCCCTCCCTATGTTCCTAGAACAGAAGAAGGGGGAATAAATCAGCAAATTCCACCCCCTCCGGTTGAAAGAAATGAAGTCCAATTTCAACCAGAAGAGGAAAGCAAAATAAAAACAGATGAAACCATTCAAAAGAATGAAGAGGAGACCCCTGTTTCTAGTCGCACTAGAATTAAGGTGAAAACAAAAGAGAACTTAGCTCATTTAAGAGAAGTTTTGGTCCCTGGACCAGACAATACCAATATTTCCATGCTCCAGTATGTTCCCTTTAGAACCACTGATCTCCTTAATTGGAAACAACAATTTGGCCCATTTTCAGAAAAACCTCAAGAGATCATTGATTTATTTGAAAACATCACACAGACACACAATCCCACGTGGGATGATATGCAACAGCTTATTTCTACTTTACTGGATATGGAAGGGAGAGAAAAATATAGATTAGGAAAATTGAAAGTACTTGCCTGTCGACACCCAGACGGAGGAGTTAATTGTCAGGAGAACAGAAGTTCTGACGCTGCCGAACAAAGACCAGACTGGAACGCCAATGACCCCCAACACCAAACTTTATTACAAAGATACAGACTTTTGTGTTTAGAAGCTTTGAGGGAAGCAGCAATTCGTCCAATTAATTATGCTGCAGTAACTCATGTTTGGCAAGAGAAGGATGAAACCCCCACTGCATTCCTCAGCTGACTGATAGAAGCCTATAAAGTAAACACAGGTCTTGATATGGAGTTGGCACAAAATCACCCACTCCTAATTGAAAGATTTATTACCCAGAGTGCCCCAGACATAAAGAGAAAGTTACAGCGTACAGAAGGGGCCTTAGGAAAGAACGTAGCAGAGATTATGGAAATTGCACTTAAAACGTTCCGTAACCGTGATAAGGAGGTGGAACGTAAATCAGATCAGAAAGAGAAAAAGAAAGCTGAAATGTTAGCAGTAGCATTGGGAGGGATGCGTATTGGACCCAACCAATGTGCCATCTGTAAACAGGAAGGACACTGGCAAAGGGAATGCCCCCAGAGGAATGGCCAGCCTAGGGGACAATCCCACCAGTATGGAAGAGGAAGAGGAAGAGAATTTAGAAGGACTTTCCAGAGAGGCTACAGAAAAAGCTTCCGAGGAAGAAGGCATCCAGCCTATCCCAGTCAGGCAGAAGAAAGAGAAGGAAACATGATCGGCTTAGCTGACATGGAATGGGAACACTGAAGAGGAAAGGGTTCTAGGGCCCCACCTCCAGAGTCCATTGTTAAAATACAGGTGAGAGGACAGACTGTCCCAATGTTAGTTGACACAGGAGCCACCAGGTCTGTCCTAAATAAATTTATTGGCAAACCATCAAACCAGACCATTCAAATTCAGGGAGTATCTGGAGAAACCCAAATCCGACCACTCCTGGAACCCCTAACATGCCAAGTGGGACAAGGAATCATTAAGCACAATTTTTTATATGTTCCAGAATGCCCACTTTCATTACTAGGCAGAGATTTGCTTACTAAGTTAAAAGCTACAATATCCTTTGACCATGGCAAACAATTAATGCAAGTGCGCCACCCAGTGGAAGAAATATGGCACTTGATGATAATAACAGAGAGAGAAACAGGAAATTCTAATTGGCAACAATTTAATGTCCCTCTCCTGTGGGCAGAGGACAACCCCCCTGGGTTTGCAAAATATGCCACGCCAGTTATGGTAGAGCTAAAACCTCAGGCATATCCTGTTAGGGTGCCTCAACGATATTGTACTCCAGAGGCTACAATTGCTATTCAAGAATTAATCCAAAAATACTTAATAGCAAAAATCATTAGAAAAATTCAGTCACCTTGGAATACTGCAATTCTACCTGTTCGTAAGCCAGACGGACAGTGGAGGCCGGCACAGGACTTACGCCCCATCAATAATTTGACTTTAACCCTACACGCAACTGTTCCTAATCCATATATTCTTTTGAGCACAATACCTGCTTCTGCTAAATGGTTTTCAGTTGTAGACTTAAAAGATGCATTTTTCACCATACCCTTAGCTGAAAGTTGTCAGCCAATCTTTGCATTTGAATGGGCTAACCGAAAGACACAGGTTAAGACTCAATACACCTGGACCAGGCTACCACAAGGCTTTAAGAATTCACCAACGTGTTTTGGTAAAGCCCTAGCCCAAGATCTTGCATATTTGAAGTTAGTCAGGCAAGAGGATTGTTGCCTTCAATATGTAGATGATGTTCTGATAACTGGACAAAACAAAGAGGATTGCTTTGAAAATACATCCAGACTGCTCCAGTTGTTACAAGACTGTGGCTATAGAGCGTCCAAAAAGAAATCCCAGTTAGTTCAAAAGACTGTAATGTATTTAGGCTATGAACTATCACAAGGGCAAAGAACTTTGGGCTTCCAGAGAAAGCAAGCTGTGCTACAGATTCCCATACCCAAAACAAAAGAGGAAGTTAGAGCCTTTTTGGGAATTACAGGCTTCTGTAGAATTTGGATTCCTAACTTTGCTCTCACAGCTAAACCATTGTACCAAGTTTTAAAAGGACCAGAAAAAGAACCTTTGTTGTGGCAACAAGAACAAACCCAAGTGATGAAACAGCTCCAACAGGCTTTAACCACAGCACCTGCTTTAGGACTACCTGATATATCTAGGTCATTCTCACTTTATGTCGATGTGAGACAAAATGTAGCTTTAGGAGTTCTTACCCAAAAGCAAGGAAATTGGAACCGACCAGTCGCTTATCTGTCAAAACAGCTAGATATGACCTCGCAAGGTTGGCCACAATGTTGAAAAATTCTAGCAGCAGTTATGTTGTTACTGCAGGAGGCAAACAAGTTAACCTTTTCGGCTCCAGTAGTTGTTTATACTAGCCATGCCCTGCAGACAATTATTGACAATAAGGGACATTTATGGATCAGCAATCAAAGGATGCATAAGATACAGGCCCTTTTATTAGAAAATCCACAAGTCACATTGCAACAAAGTTCAACTTTAAATCCAGCCACTTTAATGCCAATACCAGATTCAACTAGGCCTGTGCATAACTGCATACAAACAATAGAGCTACAATATTCTTGCAGGCCTGACCTTACAGATCAACCCTTGCATAATCCAGACTTTCAGTGGTTCACTGATGGATCCAGCTTTATGGATCAAGGAATTAGATACTCTGGCTACGCAGTTGTCTCTCAAACTTCGATTGTGGAGTCAGCACAGTTACCTAGCCAAGCAAGTGCACAATTTGCAGAATTATATGCCTTAACCAGAGCATTAGAAACAGCTGCAGGAATGACTTTAAATGTATATACAGATAGTAAATATGCATTCTTGACAGTGCACACTCATGCGGAAATATACAAAGAAAGAGGATATTTGGACTCAACAGGCAAGGTTGTCCAATATGCAACTTTGATTAAAAAACTTATCAAGGCAGCACAGTTGCCATCTAAAGTTGCAATATCCATTGTCCTGGACATCAAAAAGACTTCAGCCTTATTACCCAGGGCAATAGGAAAGCAGACAAAGAAGCTAAAAGAGCTGCGTTGGAAGGCCCCCCTCTCAACTCAGATGTCACTAGGTTCATGTATTTAGACACTTACTTAGAACAACTTGATCCTACATATACACAGGAGGAAACCCAAAAATTGAAACAGGATGTACAAGCTGAACTAGTTAAAGGCTGGTACACACTTCCCGATGGATGCATCGCTGTTCCTCTTGCACTTGCCCGCCCACTTATTTTTCAAGCCCATAAGCAACATCATTTAGGAAAAACTGCATTATTACAACAGCTTGAACGTTTTTTTTCTATCTTCCTTTTGCTTCTTCGCTAACAGCACAAGTATGTTCTCAGTGTTCCACTTGTGCCCAAACCAATGCACGCCAAGGACCAGTACTACCACCTGGTCAACAACCAATCGCTTATTTTCCAATGGACTATGTCATTGTTGATTTTACTGATATGCCCAGAAGTAAGAAATACATAGCCCTGTTAGTTATAATTGATACCTATTAAGGGTGGATTGAAGCCTTTCCAACTGTAAATAAGAAAGCTATACAGGTTGCCAGAATATTTCTGAAAGAAATTATTCCTAGGTTTGGTTGCCCTTCTAGGATTTCATCAGATAATGGCCCTGAATTTGTACACCAAATCAATAAGTCTTTAGCCCAAGCATTAGGAATCAAATGGAGATTTCATTGTGCTTTCCACCCTCAATCGGCTGGAAAAGTGGAACGAGCTAATCGCACAATTAAAACACTTATTACCAAATTTTGTTTGGAAACTCATCTTCATTGGCCAGATGTTTTGCCTATGGTTTTGTATGCAATCAGACTGGCCCCCCGCACTAAATTACAACTTAGTCCTTATGAGCTCATGTTTGGCCGTCCCCCTTGTCTATTTAAACCTGACAGTCAGGGTTGGCCGGACTTGGCTCATAAAGGGGGGATAGACCAACAGAAATTGTTACATCAGTTACAGCTTCATAATTTGGCTGTTTCAAACTTGCACCATTATATGATGGAACAACAACCCCCTCCAGTAGTTACAGCAACACATGCGTTCAAACCAGGAGACAGAGTGTGGGTGAAGCACTGGAAATCAGATCCCTTGAGCCCAAGATGGAAAGGACCGTATACTGTTGTCATGTGTTCTCCTTTGGCAGTGAAAACCTTGTAGGGAAAGTTCTGGATCCACTGGAGTAGATTGAAAGCAGCTGCACCTGCAGATCCAGTAACTTACAAGATGGATAAGACTGACAAACCTTTGGTATTGAAGTTTACAAGAAATACACCCTGTCAAACCCTACCGGCAACGGGTTCTCAACACACGGTGTGAAGAAAAACCCTGCTGAGACACTCCGGACGCTGTCTCTCTACGCACGGTGGAAGATATGAGGATTCAACAGCTCATAATACCTGTTAGTTATTTAATATGGGGAATATACATACACATTCCTACACAAATCATTGCAAAGGCTACACGAGAGGTCATAATGCAAAAACCCTCTAATAAAATATTGAGTACCACACACAAAGAAATAACAAATACACAGGGAAACCAAGGTTGTCAAAACTGCATTAAGACTACCAAACAAGGAAACCAGAAAACCAATACTTTGATTTATCATACAATAAAACCAGAAGGGTGCCAAGATAGCTCCCCTAGCTCTTGTACATACAACAGAACCACATAAAAAGTTTGTAGAAAAGGAGTCCAAGATCAGTGTTATAATCCCAAGTCTGATCCAGATCGTTGGGTCTTACAAATAAAAACACATAGAACAAGAAGTAGCTATAAGGACCAGGCACTATTAGGGATCTCTCAATGGAAATCCAACCCAGACTTCAGTTTTAGCGTCACCTTTGATGTTTGCAAAGCAGCTAATTATTGGGCTGCAACATATGGTTGTGGAGGGATCAGTAATATCCACAGCTATATCCCAAACCATAAGTACTTGTGCCCACCAGATGGATGTGAAGTCTCTGCGGTCAAATGTAAGTGGTGGTCATGTATTAAGTGGCATACCCAAGACCCAAAAGAGATGGACCACATCTTGTTTGAAAAGAATGAAACAAAAGCAGATTCCTGTGGAACACATAACTGTAATTTAGTGACTCTCACAGTCAAGAATGGCAGTTGGTTCCTGGAACAAAAGAGATGGGAAAGAAAGAAGTGGATGTTTGGGATAGGAATAGATGGCAAAGGCTATGACCCAATGTCAGAGGTGGAAGTCAAAATTATAACTGCAACCAAAAGACCAGAACAAAAATCATTATTTTGGTCATTTTATGAGGAAATGGAAAACATAAATATTCCTGAAGTATCTAGACAAATAACCAATACCTTTGTTAAGTTGGCTGAAGATATTGCTCATACTTTAGGCGTGTCTAATTGTTTTGTGTGTGGAGGAACAAATATGGGAGAAAGATGGCCATGGGAGGCACAAGAGTTAAATTATACCAAGGTACTAGAGATGTCTTATAACAATAATCTAACCTATACAAGTGGGAAAGATGGTGATTGGACTCTCACTTCCAACTTGGTAGGACATGTCTGTTACTCAAGAAACAAGACCGAATCTTGCATAGCAGTAGGTGACCTCCTATGCACAGGGACATGGGAAAGTGGTAAATGGTGGTCTGGAACCAATGAGACCACTGCTATGGACCATCATGCCCTTACTAACATACCTGGGATGTCATATCTAAAAGACCCCTCAAATACCAGTCTCCATTGGCTAGCCCCAGATGGAATGTACTGGATTTGCGGAAAAATGGCATACGGACAACTACCTGAGAATTGGTGTGGATCTTGTGTATTGGGAATAATTCGACCAGGATTTTTTCTGTTACCATTAAAAACTAAGCAAATTCTTGGAGTTCCCATCTATGATGAAATTGGCAATATAAGACAAAAAAGGGAACCAAGTGCATACACCCAATGCGCAGGAATCACTTGGCAAAAAGATGAATGGCCACCTTGCCGCATCATCCTAGTTTATGGCCCGGCTACTTGGGCTGAGGATGGAATGTATGGCTACCGTACCCCTATTTATATGCTCAACAGGCTCATTAGGTTACAAGCGGTGGTAGAGTTAATTACTAATGAGACTGTGAATGGACTAACTGAATTGGCCAAAGAAAATGTGAAATCCAGAACATATATCATGCAAAATAGGTTAGCCTTAGACTATCTGTTGGCCAAAGAAGGAGGGGTATGTGGAAAGTTCAACCTAACAAACTGTTGCATTGAAATAGATGAAAGTGGAAAAGTATTGAAAAGCATAACTGACAAAATGATCAAATTAGCACATGTTCCGGTGCAAACCTGGAAAGGATTTAATTTAGAAGATGTATTTTCAGGATGGTGGCCAAAGTTACCAGGCCTACAAACCATCATAGTTATAGCAGTCTTGTTAATTCTAGGATGTATTTTGATTCCTTGTTTAATCCCGTCTGATAGCAATGATTCGAAGGATCTCAGAAAGTACAGCCCAATTAACAGCAAAACATGAAACAATGTTAGCCTTATGGGAATATAAGATGGTGCCCACTCAAGAACCTGAATCCGACATAGAATAATGGAAGTTTAAGCTGGAAAACTTCCAAAGGGGGGAAATAATGAAGTAGGAGAAAGTAAGATAATAATAATGATAATGAAAAATCACTAAAGATCACTAAAGCAAAATAGATGTGTTTGCATAATTACTGGAATAAAGCTGTGTTAGCAAATGCATGACTAACCCAAAAGCACATTGCGTTCAGAAACAATGTATCAAGTATAACTCCTTTCATTGTATGTACATGAGAACTAACCCGATGAAATACAATGTAGATTTTCATGTGTGCTTCTTTGTTCCTGAGAAAGGGAAAGCTATAAAACTTTAGTTTGAACCCCCCCCTCGGGGTTCAGAATTGCCTATTCTCTACTTCTGAACCTGTGCACAAATAAACCTCTCTGCACCCCTTGGAATTCGTAAAAGTTTCTTTCGTTTTCCACAAGACTTCTGTCCCCCGAGGGGGCCGGGGGGCTCCGGGGAGGAGGAGGAGGCCCTCCTAGGAGGCCCCCCCAGCCCTTCCCGCCCCAGGGAGCTTTGGGGCAGGAGAGCCTTGCTCAGCCCCCGGCTCGGAGGGGCTGGGAAAGGGCCGAGGGCCCAGGGCCTCCCCTGCATTGCCCAGTCAGGGCCTGGAGAAGGCCAAGCAGCAGCCGGGGTGGCTCCCAAGCCAGGATCAGGGCCGGGGCTCCCGGGGAAGGCCAGGGAATGGTGGCCGGCTTCCCTTCTGGTGGCCCTAGGAAAGCATGGCCGAGGACTGGGGATCCCTTCGGGGGTCTGTCCTGTTTTCCCCAAGGGAGGCCACATCTTCAGGCCGGTCTGCGGGGCCATGGGCGACCCTCCTCCTTCTCCTCCTCCTCAGAGTCCCCCCCGGGGCAAAGCCAGACCCCCCTTGGGAGACCCAGCCCTGCATGGCTTCTCCCCAACAGGAGCCTCTCCCGGAAAGAGAGGCAGCCCAGGCGAGGCTGGAGGAACCAACAGGCAACCCCAGAAGCCATAAACCAGGTTACTCTCTTCCCAGGAATGGGGGGCCTGGAGCCTGCCCTGCCCCTCTCCTCCTTCCTGGCCATCCTGGCCTTCTCCATGGGTCTCCACTTGGCTTTCCCTGAGCGCCCCATGCATGGGAGGACGTGGCCGTGGAACATGGAACGGGGGCTCCCCCCTGTCGCCAGGACTCCGATGACAGAACTTGGAGGGGGATTTTGCCAATCTGTTTCCCTTCCCCAACAGGAGGGTCCCCCGCTTCCTTCTCCCAAGAGGGGCTCCCCACTCAGTTGGGCAGAGTCCTGTCTGAAGAGCCCCCTTGCCTGGCCTCTGCCTGGGAATGAGTGGCAGGGGCACATGGGATCTGGGCTTCCACATTCCTGGCTCTCTGAAGATGGAAGTTGGGTTCTATAGATCGGCTTTCCATTTGCAGCACGAGGGTCCTGAGCTCCCCTTCCTTCCTTCCTTCCTTCCTTCCTTCCTTCCTTCCTTCCTTCCTTCCTTCCTTCCTTCCTTCCTTCCTTCCTTCCTTCCTTCCTTCCTTCCTTCCTTGGACGTGATGGATGACATGCCTCTCTGCATCGTCTGCTTTCCCCAAATCTGGGTCAAAGTATCTGAGCCCCCTTCCCCTGCAGCTTGTAGGGAGGAGGGAATGAAAACCCCGATTCATCTCTGTGTGGTCTCCTTTTCTTCTCTCCGATAGGCCTTTGGTGAGCATGTCTCCCCCATGCAGATCACAGATCTGATCCTGAAAGCCATCGAGGCTCTCACACACAAGGATAACAACATTTCTCAGGCTGCGGGAATGCTGCTCAACTCCTTCCTGGAGGAATGTGTGATGGACATGGAGGAAGTAAGAAAATGCAGGAGTGAAAGGGATATAGGAGATTTTGTAGAAGAGAATGACAAGAATGGATGAGACCTTGTGTTCTGAGTCCCTCTTGGTATAACAATAACACTTTGGCTGGTTTTAAGAAAGTTAGGGCTGGATGGGATACCATGAGGTGATCTTAAGGCTGTAAAGTTGGGTAAACCTTCCAGAAGAAGATAAGGGCAAAACAAAATAGCCATGTTGTTTTCATGAAAACTTTATTTAGAGAGCCAGTTGGATAAGGTTTTTTGGGGGGCCCACAGTCACAATTCTGTGATGATATTTTGCCTCATCTATACAGGGCCTCTGCACATCTACCACGGCCAGGGCGAATTCGATTCAGTGTTGTCCATACCACACAGGGCTTGATAAACCAGATGTTTTTTTCCAAAATGTAAGGCAAATTTTGACACTGTAGGGGCCAATTTTTTTCCCCAATGGGTGGGAGTGATTAACTCCACTGCATCTCCAGTGGAGACCGACACTGGATCTCATCCCTCTTATCTCTGTTTTGCCCTAGCTACCCATGATCCTCACGGAAATTTGTCAACGTCTCCCCAACATCAGTGAACCGGCCACAAAAGAAAACACCCTGAAGTCCATCTGTCACCTGGCTTCTAAATGGGTTAAACAAGTGGTGGACCTTCTTCTGGAGTGCTCCCCAGATTGCGATCAGTAAGAACCTCAAAGAGATGGACTCCTGTTTTCTTACAGTCTATGAAGATTCTCAATCATTCATGATAGTGGCGAATATCTGTAGCTGGGGTGGAGGATGAGGGTGGAGGTTCGGCTTCCGAGCTTCTGCTTGGTTTCTGAATGTTTTGTTACCAGGCTGGGTAAGATCTTCAGCAGAGTTTGTGGGATGTCGGTGTTTGCTTGTAAGGGCTTCAGGTGTGGGTGTGTCAAGTGGGTCTTGTGAAGGGTCAGGTGTGAGTCATCAGTGAGACACTTGTGGTGGGGAGGTTACCTCTTTGGCTTTGGGCAGGGGGTTGGACTAGAAGACCTACAAAACAGTGTGCGCACGAGGGCTGATAGCATCCAGGAGCAGGAGCTGTGTAGCCCGCTGTGAATATGGGCCAGCCCTCCAGTAGCAGCTGCTGATGGTGTCAGGCAGGCATGAAAGAGGGGGAAACTGAGCTGGTTTTAACTTTTATTGTTCTTTTAACCTTTATTGTTCTTTTCTATTCCAATTTCTTCATCCAGGAAGCTTTATGTAAAATTCACGGGTTGAGGTTTTAAAACTTTGTATCCAAAGTCCAGAAGTATCTACCTTAAATCATAATGGATATGGCCTCCATCAGAAGAAATGAGTGTGCAATCAGATAGTTTTATATATGGGAATAAACCAGTGAAATCAGAGGAAATGGGGAATACAACAAAGAAACAAAGTAATGTCAGAAGAGTCTGGCCTTCGTATAGCCAGTCCGTGTCCTCAGTGGGGGCGCTTCTTGGGAGATCGTTATGATGGGTGATGTTGTCACCGAAAACTAAATATTGTTGGTTATTACGGTAGATGCATTTTGTTACGTAGTGAGTTCTTGAAGGCATTGAGCAGACCGATCTAATGCAACATGTTTTATTGCAACAATAACAGAACTGAACTCAACCGGCGACAATCAGATTTACACCTGGTTTACCCACTCAAATATAAACTTCAGTTTCCCTCCGAAACAGTTGGAGACACATTTACCCAAACACATTAACGGTCAATATCAATACATAACACCCCGTTCCCTTGGACAAGTCAACCCCCAGTACATTTTGTGTACATAATCGTTTAAGTATGCTGGTGGATTACGGGTTCTTTTGGAGCACCCCAAAACTGTTTAGGGCTCCCGATCAACTTGCCGTTTAGCCATACCCGGGAGACCCATGCCGCTAAATCTGTCCGCACCAGGTAGACGGGTGCCGCTGCATTCGGCCGAACCGAATAAACCTGTACTGCTGTTTTCGTTTGCGTCACTTGTCGGCAAACATGGTTCACTGTTCTGCATTGATTCTGGATCAACTCGTACAGTCTCTGTGGGTGTGGCCGAGTAGGGAATGTCCACTTCCCTATGCAAGTCTATAGTTCTCCCGTCCTCTGCACCAAGACTCTGACTTGCCAGCCGCCGCCGCAATTGGTCAATGTGGCATTGGACCACACGACAGTCATACCACCTTTGTCACAATAGCAACCACCCAAGGTGTCCCCTTCCCATAGTTCCTTGCCCAAACAGGCTCACCCAAACATAAATTCCTTGGAGGCTTCAGTTGTGATGCTTCTGCAGCTGCTCTGTCAGGATGGAGACGGTCCAACTTTGTCATTAGGTGACGATCCCATCTCAGCTCGGCTGGGCTGTGACCTGTAGCGGTACTTGGCGTTTAAAACTGGTGAAAACTGGTCATAAGTCCCTTTTTATAATGCTGTTGTAACTTCAAATGGCCACTAAATGAACTGTTGTAAGTCCAGAACTACCTGGATAAATGTCCGTGGAGATTCCCACTCATCCAGGTCCTCGTTATCCCAAAGGTGCTTTTTCACCAGGCAACTGGACTTTCTTGTTTTTCTCTTTTCCTTGAAGACGTTTCGCTTCTCATCCCAGAAGCTTCTTCGGCTCTGACTGAAGGGGAATGGAAGGGTTTCATTGATTCTTGACGTCCAGGAGAGATTTTTGTCTTCTTGTGTAAGACTGAAGATGGTGACCCTGAAGACACAGAGAAGCTTCCAGGTAGCTTGAACGACTCGCAGAAAGAATGCAAATGACCAGCTGCCTGCAAGGAATAGAAGTCCTTTCATTGCCCACCATCCAGTCAGAGCTGAAGAAGCTTCTTGGGTGAGAAGCGAAACGTCTTCAAAGGAAAAAACGAAGAAGCAAAAAAAGTCCCGTTTCCTCGTGAAAAAGCATCTTTGGGATAACGACCCGTACATTTCTTTTCTTGGATTAAAGCTGTTAGTTTGGCCATCACCACAAGCTCCACCAGTTCTCTAATCCTTTCTTCCATTGGAGCTTTTTCACCTCTGGACTGGCAGTCTCTTCTGAAAGGGGGAAAGAATCTGATTGGTCCAAATCTATTTTTTTCTACCTCTGCAGAACTGCAAGAGAGATATGGAGGGAGCTGATGGAAAACCCCTATGTGAATAGGATTCTGAGATTCCTCCTGAAAAGGCTCCAGGATGAAGACCCCATTTCGGAAACCAACGGCAGGCGAAACAACCAATCGATCATGCCAATTGCGGTAAACCATCAGCCAGTGACTCTGTTTTCCTTTTGTCTAGACGTGGGGCAGGGCTGGTGGAAGGGGGAAGGGCTGAGCAGAAGGGTCACCTCTGGTGGCCTCCCCCTCAGAGTTGGTGAGAGGCAAAAGAGCAGGCTTGCCCTGGTCGGAGGGAGGCAAAGGGCAAAGTTGGGGGGTGGAAATTGGAACAAAAGTTGGGGTAAGGCACCCCCAAAAGAGCCCCCTGAAAGTTGAAGCATCTGCGGGCTTCCTTGCCAGAAGCAGAGCAGCTTTGATATCCATCCGTCCATTCATTGGCTCATTCATCCATCCATTGTTTCATTTATTCATTAATCCACCCAACCATCCATTCATTGGTTCATCCATCCTTCCATCCATCCATACTTCCCTTTCCAGTGAGTTTTCTCACTTCCCTGCTCCGTCGTCTGACATGGTAATTTTTGCAAAGTTCCCCGGCAAGGTTCTCCCTTCTAGGTGGATTAATTCTGCAGATCCTGTCTAATGTAAAGACCCACCCCACTCTGCATCTTAAGAAGACAGAACTCTTGGAATATTTCTTCCAACAGACATCCTTTATTAAGAGAAATTGGTTGCAGGCGTTGTAGACAGGATCTGGGCCCCAAGCCCTATGGTTCAAGGTTTTAAGGGGTCCCCAGCAGCCCCACCCCACCCCACTATCTTCCCAGAGACAATCCCAGGTGTTACATTTCCACCCCCTTTTTCCTCACTGCCGGTGAAAGGGAGACTTCAGAGGGGAGTAGATGAAAGCTGATGGCCCCATTCTTATGATTTAGTCCTTTTGGTGGTATCCCCATTCAGTCCCTTTGAAGTTATACCAAAGGAAGTGGGGGCCATAAAACCCCTTTGTTCACCCCCCTTCCCCTTCATCGTATGACAGAATCCAGAGAGGGCAGAAATAGGGTTTTCCATAGTCGATAACTAGAGATGAAATATAATTGGATTCTGACATTCCAGCTCCAACTTTCCTGATCGTTTACATTTGTATTTGTGTAGAACTGGCTTCTGCTTGGGACAGAGACTTGGGGGCAGGGTTGGTTTTTGCTTTTAAAATCCTTTTGAGGAAATATATTTTTCTGCCCTTTTAATATTTCCTTCTCTGACTTCCGACAATATAGCTGGGGGTCATCTTGTGAGGAAGTGTTAAAGGCACTTCTGACTCTAGTGAAGGCGGTAGATGGGTTGCATCCTTAGAGCCTGCAGCCTTAAAGGGCACTGTGCCATGGGGCAGTTTGTCTTTCTGCTGTTTATCAGGGTCTGGGTAAGTCAGTGCGCTTATCCCACTGTCAGCCTCCCTGACAATACTTTTTTTTTTGTTTTGCTATTGAGGAAAAAGTAGATTGTGGGGTAACTCTATTATCTCGGCCTTTTGAAAAAGCACCTTTGGGGCAACCATGACCTGGATGAAGGAGAATCTCCACAGACATATCTGTTTAATTGTACCACTGTCCAGTCTCCATTTAGCTAGCTTGATAATCAGCACATCACTGGGTGTTTGTCAAAGACTTTGTGGAAATCAAGAGACATTATGTCTACCACATTCCCACTATCTATTGTGGACATTTGGGGGGATTTTTTTGTTGTTGTTTGCTTTGGTTCTTTTGACTTCTGGCAACTGGCTGCAGTAGCCCCCATAGAGGGTTTTTGGGGGGAGGGGCAGGAATATTTTGGAAGTGGTTTGTCCTTGTCTCCTTCCTAGGACTGAGAGAGTTTGAGTGACCAAGATCACCCAGCTGGAATCAGGCCTAATGAAGGACTAGGACTTAGGCTTCCCTGGTTTCTAGTCTTTAAGCTCCACACCAAGCTGACTTTCTGTTAAGGGAGTGCAGTGGTTGTGAGCACCTTGAACAACAGACTGAATCAGAATAGAGGTGGAAGGGACCTTGGAGGTCTTCTAGTCCAGCCCCCTGCTCAAGCAGCAGACCCTATATCATTTCAGATAACTGGCTGTGCAGTCTCTTCTGAAAAACCTCAAGTAAAGAAGCACCCACAACTTCTGGAGGCAGGTTGTTCCACTGGTTAATTGTCCTGACCATTAAGAAGTTTCTCCTTAGTTCCAGGTTGCTTCTCTCCTTGATTAGTTTCCATCCATGGTTTCTTGTCCTGCCTTCAGGTGCTTTGGGGAATAGGTTGACCCCCCCTCTTCTTTGTGGCAGCCCCTCAAATATTGAAGGACTCTGGTCATCCTAGTCCTTTTTTGGGGGGGGTTGGAGTAGATCCACCTCATTCCCCAATTGTTCATCATGTTTTGGGTCCAGCTAAAGGAAACTGAAGTGAAACACTTCATTTTACACAGTTAAACTTACCATAATATGCCCCATTTCAAGCGCATAAACATCTGCTCTTAGAACATTATGTGATATAGAAGAAATTACACGGAAGAAAACGATTCAATATTTGGAAATGAATAATTTACCAAAAATCTCAGAAAACTTTAAAATCATGTTAAATGAAAAAATAACAACAATGGAATTAATAGAGGCTACAACTTCCTTAGAAGAAGGAGACTCCGTGAAGAGTCTCCAAAAAGAGGTAGGAGAAAACAATTGCTCAAGGGTCTCGTTAAAGGCTACTAATGTCTTTAATCAATGTGAATAAGTTTTTTTTTAAATAGTGTATTTTTTCAGTGTTGCAGGAAGAACCATTTGGACTCCCTGCAATAACATCTACAAACCAACAACGTGTTTGAGGTACATAATCTACAGTTGTATTCAGTATACAAGACATTAACAAGGACATTAACGCTTGAATACTTGCATCCAGTTTTAGTGTTTTGAATCACTGTTGGTAAGTTTGTCTCCTTAAAATATGGCATTTTGTCAATGTTGCAGGAAGAACAATGAAGGCCTCCTCCTATGATATCCACAAACAAGACTGGAGATCTGTTGAGTATATAATATATAGCTGCAGTCAGTATCCAAGACATTAACAATGAAAATAAACACGACTCCTTTGGGTTAGTCTATTTTTATTTCCTCGCAGATTAAAGCAAAGTCCCTCCTTAAGATTCTAAACTGGATAATACGTCTTTTAAAGAAATGTGTGGCCCTCTTCCCCAGTATTTTTGTTACTTCTCCTTGCTGAGGCATGTACCGGACGGGCGTCCTCTTTTGTGGGGCGTCTGCTCTGCCTTTTGGGAGAAGAAGCAGGGTCTGAACCGGTGCCAGCCTTAGTGCCGTGTCCAGAGCCTTTCAGCTGCCACTGCCAGGGATTATGCATATCCGGCCGTGTGGCACCTACTGCTCATGTGACGGGCAGCCCCTTTCACAACATCCTTCCTGTCTGTGACTATGAAGTCGCTTTCCCCCTCTTTACCTATCACGTATGGCCACACCTGTGGGACAGCCACGCCTTCTGCTGCTTGTGCATGCACACATTTGGTAGAAGAGCCCCAGTGTCGAGCCTGTGGTGGAAACAGCTGCCCGAGAGGTCTATCAGGTCCCCCTCCCACCATGAAATCCTGAAGAATGGAGGCAAAAGGCAGGTCAGGCTTGGATAAATCCTCCACCTTCTCAAAACATTCAGAGACTGGGCTGACCTCTTGCGCAGAGTCTGGGCCGCCCCAAACCCCCATGTCGCCGCTTTAGCTTCTCTCTCCCCAGACCAGGAAGTCTGGTTTACTGAGGGGGCTTCATGGTGGGAGAGAGGACCCCATAGATCTCTTGGGCAGCTGTTTCTACCACAAGCTTAAGACAGCAAAAATGTAATTTCTATCAAATAATGGCAATTATCACTAAATAAATGAATTCATCTAATTCTTGGTTGGCTTCTTCATTGCCACCTTATCTAGATTCCTTAGCCAGGTTTAATACCAATACATTGAAATAAAATTTAGATGGTTCATGTTTTGTGTGAACCACTGTGTTTAAATTTCTTAAACAATATAACTAAAATGATTGTTTTCTACCTCAGAATGAATAACCTTTATTGCCCTGTGGAGCATCTACAGCAGTTAATTGGGGTTGCACATGTGTATGGAAATACTGACATGGATATAAATATGCACTTATTTGCATATATATATCCCAGATTCTTTTCCTAAAAGGGAAGTTTAGACTAAAAGCCTCTTTCTCTCTGCTGATATCACAGAGAAAATATTTTATGGAAAACAAAGTTACGTAATTCCTCTCATGACCATGAAATATATCACCGTGAAGAAATTCTTCTTAATGAAGGAAAATTATCAAGCAAATATCTGATTCACAATTCATTTTATTTTTTATAGTTGTTTGCCCCCCAAAGTCACTGGTTTGACATGTGTTGCTACACAAATTCAGTAATTCAATAATTATTTAATTAAATACCACCATTTTAGTAGTATTCAGCAAATTTATGAAAAACGAGTATATTCAGTTGATCTGATCTCAATTCCGATTGATAATTCTTTGATGCCACCTTGCTACCCATCAGGAAAGTGACCGAGGAAATAAATCTCGTTTGATAAACCTGAGGTGTCTTTGTTTATGTGTGTATGACAAGAATGACCTAAATAATAAGGAGGATGAAGTAGTTCATAGGGGCAGAAGGTATTTACAGAAGCTGAACTTTTCAGTGTCCTTGGTGGCATCTTTTATTTATTCTTATGATTTTGATTGCTTTTAAACTCTCCCCTTGACACAACTGCCAAATTCCCAGGCGTTCAAAAGATCTTACGACATATCAAGAAGAGGCAGGGCATAATTTACATTTCATGAAATTTCCTGCTCTGTTCTTCATCATTTATAGAAAGTCAAGCAGAATCAAGATCTGAGTTGCAGGGTTCAAAAACAAGATGGGGAGAAGGCGGAAGTCCTGAGAGGAAATAAGGATATTAAAGAATTTAAAAGGTGAGAAATATTTAGATAGCAATCCTGACTTTTTTCTTCCAGATTCAAATGGATTGATTTCGAGCCCTGAGGCCAGACATAAGCAAGATACTTTTTCATATATCTAAATGTGATTATGAAAAACAAAATATAATGGACTATAAAAATAATTAAGACTGTAGTGACCCTTGGCGATGTGAGTAAAAAAACTAAGGGGGCTTATTTTTCTCTCTTCTTCATAATTTTTGGGAAGACAACAGAAATCTCAAGGCTGCTGTCGGAAAAAGACGAGCTCCGATTGAAGAACAAGGAGCGTTTGGTGAAAAAGGACCAATTACAGAAAAGGAGTTTGAAGAAAGACAGAGCAGGTAAGAACTTCTAGATAGCAACCCTGGATTTCTCTTCCAGAATTTTATATATTTTGGTACATAAGAGAAAAAAAGAAATATATATATATATATTGTTTAAAATTGTTAACAAAGAAATAAGGGATTTCTGAGATAGCTATTTCGAGTTATTTACCTCTCTTCAGTCAGAATTCACCCTTTCTGGGATTCGAACCTGGGCAGTCTGCATGCTAGGCAGAAGCTTTAGCCTCAAGCCACAGGCTCTGTCCCACTTTGTTAGTAGTTAGTAGTTACTACTAACAAAGTGGGACAGAGCCTGTGGCTTGAGGCTAAAGCTTCTGCCTAGCATGCAGACTGCCCAGGTTCGAATCCCAGAAAGGGTGAATTCTGACTGAAGAGAGGTAAATAACTCGAAATAGCTATCTCAGAAATCCCTTATTTCTTTGTTAACAATTTTAAACAACATATATATATTTGTGCTTGCAGATGGCTCTGGGTTGAGCTGAAACAAGCAAAGGAAAGAATGATTTCTTCCTCCCATATTTGGGTTTACAGGGTGCAATCTAAAAAATAACCACTTGAGACACATATCCACTCCCTGACTACTAACAAAGTGGGACAGAGCCTGTGGCTTGAGGCTAAAGCTTCTGCCTAGCATGCAGACCGCCCAGGTTCGAATCCCAGAAAGGGTGAATTCTGACTGAAGAGAGGTAAATAACTCGAAATAGCTATCTCAGAAATCCCTTATTTCTTTGTTAACAATTTTAAACAACATATATATATTTGTGCTTGCAGATGGCTCTGGGTTGAGCTGAAACAAGCAAAGGAAAGAATGATTTCTTCCTCCCATATTTGGGTTTACAGGGTGCAATCTAAAAAATAACCACTTGAGACACATATCCACTCCCTGACTACTAACAAAGTGGGACAGAGCCTGTGGCTTGAGGCTAAAGCTTCTGCCTAGCATGCAGACTGCCCAGGTTCGAATCCCAGAAAGGGTGAATTCTGACAGAAGAGAGGTAAATAACTCGAAATAGCTATCTCAGAAATCCCTTATTTCTTTGTTAACAATTTTAAACAACATATATATATTTGTGCTTGCAGATGGCTCTGGGTTGAGCTGAAACAAGCAAAGGAAAGAATGATTTCTTCCTCCCATATTTGGGTTTACAGGGTGCAATCTAAAAAATAACCACTTGAGACACATATCCACTCCCTGACTACTAACAAAGTGGGACAGAGCCTGTGGCTTGAGGCTAAAGCTTCTGCCTAGCATGCAGACTGCCCAGGTTCGAATCCCAGAAAGGGTGAATTCTGACTGAAGAGAGGTAAATAACTCGAAATAGCTATCTCAGAAATCCCTTATTTCTTTGTTAACAATTTTAAACAACATATATATATTTGTGCTTGCAGATGGCTCTGGGTTGAGCTGAAACAAGCAAAGGAAAGAATGATTTCTTCCTCCCATATTTGGGTTTACAGGGTGCAATCTAAAAAATAACCACTTGAGACACATATCCACTCCCTGACTACTAACAAAGTGGGACAGAGCCTGTGGCTTGAGGCTAAAGCTTCTGCCTAGCATGCAGACTGCCCAGGTTCGAATCCCAGAAAGGGTGAATTCTGACTGAAGAGAGGTAAATAACTCGAAATAGCTATCTCAGAAATCCCTTATTTCTTTGTTAACAATTTTAAACAACATATATATATTTGTGCTTGCAGATGGCTCTGGGTTGAGCTGAAACAAGCAAAGGAAAGAATGATTTCTTCCTCCCATATTTGGGTTTACAGGGTGCAATCTAAAAAATAACCACTTGAGACACATATCCACTCCCTGACTACTAACAAAGTGGGACAGAGCCTGTGGCTTGAGGCTAAAGCTTCTGCCTAGCATGCAGACTGCCCAGGTTCGAATCCCAGAAAGGGTGAATTCTGACTGAAGAGAGGTAAATAACTCGAAATAGCTATCTCAGAAATCCCTTATTTCTTTGTTAACAATTTTAAACAACATATATATATTTGTGCTTGCAGATGGCTCTGGGTTGAGCTGAAACAAGCAAAGGAAAGAATGATTTCTTCCTCCCATATTTGGGTTTACAGGGTGCAATCTAAAAAATAACCACTTGAGACACATATCCACTCCCTGACTACTAACAAAGTGGGACAGAGCCTGTGGCTTGAGGCTAAAGCTTCTGCCTAGCATGCAGACTGCCCAGGTTCGAATCCCAGAAAGGGTGAATTCTGACTGAAGAGAGGTAAATAACTCGAAATAGCTATCTCAGAAATCCCTTATTTCTTTGTTAACAATTTTAAACAACATATATATATTTGTGCTTGCAGATGGCTCTGGGTTGAGCTGAAACAAGCAAAGGAAAGAATGATTTCTTCCTCCCATATTTGGGTTTACAGGGTGCAATCTAAAAAATAACCACTTGAGACACATATCCACTCCCTGACTACTAACAAAGTGGGACAGAGCCTGTGGCTTGAGGCTAAAGCTTCTGCCTAGCATGCAGACTGCCCAGGTTCGAATCCCAGAAAGGGTGAATTCTGACTGAAGAGAGGTAAATAACTCGAAATAGCTATCTCAGAAATCCCTTATTTCTTTGTTAACAATTTTAAACAACATATATATATTTGTGCTTGCAGATGGCTCTGGGTTGAGCTGAAACAAGCAAAGGAAAGAATGATTTCTTCCTCCCATATTTGGGTTTACAGGGTGCAATCTAAAAAATAACCACTTGAGACACATATCCACTCCCTGACTACTAACAAAGTGGGACAGAGCCTGTGGCTTGAGGCTAAAGCTTCTGCCTAGCATGCAGACTGCCCAGGTTCGAATCCCAGAAAGGGTGAATTCTGACTGAAGAGAGGTAAATAACTCGAAATAGCTATCTCAGAAATCCCTTATTTCTTTGTTAACAATTTTAAACAACATATATATATTTGTGCTTGCAGATGGCTCTGGGTTGAGCTGAAACAAGCAAAGGAAAGAATGATTTCTTCCTCCCATATTTGGGTTTACAGGGTGCAATCTAAAAAATAACCACTTGAGACACATATCCACTCCCTGACTACTAACAAAGTGGGACAGAGCCTGTGGCTTGAGGCTAAAGCTTCTGCCTAGCATGCAGACTGCCCAGGTTCGAATCCCAGAAAGGGTGAATTCTGACTGAAGAGAGGTAAATAACTCGAAATAGCTATCTCAGAAATCCCTTATTTCTTTGTTAACAATTTTAAACAACATATATATATTTGTGCTTGCAGATGGCTCTGGGTTGAGCTGAAACAAGCAAAGGAAAGAATGATTTCTTCCTCCCATATTTGGGTTTACAGGGTGCAATCTAAAAAATAACCACTTGAGACACATATCCACTCCCTGACTACTAACAAAGTGGGACAGAGCCTGTGGCTTGAGGCTAAAGCTTCTGCCTAGCATGCAGACTGCCCAGGTTCGAATCCCAGAAAGGGTGAATTCTGACTGAAGAGAGGTAAATAACTCGAAATAGCTATCTCAGAAATCCCTTATTTCTTTGTTAACAATTTTAAACAACATATATATATTTGTGCTTGCAGATGGCTCTGGGTTGAGCTGAAACAAGCAAAGGAAAGAATGATTTCTTCCTCCCATATTTGGGTTTACAGGGTGCAATCTAAAAAATAACCACTTGAGACACATATCCACTCCCTGACTACTAACAAAGTGGGACAGAGCCTGTGGCTTGAGGCTAAAGCTTCTGCCTAGCATGCAGACTGCCCAGGTTCGAATCCCAGAAAGGGTGAATTCTGACTGAAGAGAGGTAAATAACTCGAAATAGCTATCTCAGAAATCCCTTATTTCTTTGTTAACAATTTTAAACAACATATATATATTTGTGCTTGCAGATGGCTCTGGGTTGAGCTGAAACAAGCAAAGGAAAGAATGATTTCTTCCTCCCATATTTGGGTTTACAGGGTGCAATCTAAAAAATAACCACTTGAGACACATATCCACTCCCTGACTACTAACAAAGTGGGACAGAGCCTGTGGCTTGAGGCTAAAGCTTCTGCCTAGCATGCAGACTGCCCAGGTTCGAATCCCAGAAAGGGTGAATTCTGACTGAAGAGAGGTAAATAACTCGAAATAGCTATCTCAGAAATCCCTTATTTCTTTGTTAACAATTTTAAACAACATATATATATTTGTGCTTGCAGATGGCTCTGGGTTGAGCTGAAACAAGCAAAGGAAAGAATGATTTCTTCCTCCCATATTTGGGTTTACAGGGTGCAATCTAAAAAATAACCACTTGAGACACATATCCACTCCCTGACTACTAACAAAGTGGGACAGAGCCTGTGGCTTGAGGCTAAAGCTTCTGCCTAGCATGCAGACTGCCCAGGTTCGAATCCCAGAAAGGGTGAATTCTGACTGAAGAGAGGTAAATAACTCGAAATAGCTATCTCAGAAATCCCTTATTTCTTTGTTAACAATTTTAAACAACATATATATATTTGTGCTTGCAGATGGCTCTGGGTTGAGCTGAAACAAGCAAAGGAAAGAATGATTTCTTCCTCCCATATTTGGGTTTACAGGGTGCAATCTAAAAAATAACCACTTGAGACACATATCCACTCCCTGACTACTAACAAAGTGGGACAGAGCCTGTGGCTTGAGGCTAAAGCTTCTGCCTAGCATGCAGACTGCCCAGGTTCGAATCCCAGAAAGGGTGAATTCTGACTGAAGAGAGGTAAATAACTCGAAATAGCTATCTCAGAAATCCCTTATTTCTTTGTTAACAATTTTAAACAACATATATATATTTGTGCTTGCAGATGGCTCTGGGTTGAGCTGAAACAAGCAAAGGAAAGAATGATTTCTTCCTCCCATATTTGGGTTTACAGGGTGCAATCTAAAAAATAACCACTTGAGACACATATCCACTCCCTGACTACTAACAAAGTGGGACAGAGCCTGTGGCTTGAGGCTAAAGCTTCTGCCTAGCATGCAGACTGCCCAGGTTCGAATCCCAGAAAGGGTGAATTCTGACTGAAGAGAGGTAAATAACTCGAAATAGCTATCTCAGAAATCCCTTATTTCTTTGTTAACAATTTTAAACAACATATATATATTTGTGCTTGCAGATGGCTCTGGGTTGAGCTGAAACAAGCAAAGGAAAGAATGATTTCTTCCTCCCATATTTGGGTTTACAGGGTGCAATCTAAAAAATAACCACTTGAGACACATATCCACTCCCTGACTACTAACAAAGTGGGACAGAGCCTGTGGCTTGAGGCTAAAGCTTCTGCCTAGCATGCAGACTGCCCAGGTTCGAATCCCAGAAAGGGTGAATTCTGACTGAAGAGAGGTAAATAACTCGAAATAGCTATCTCAGAAATCCCTTATTTCTTTGTTAACAATTTTAAACAACATATATATATTTGTGCTTGCAGATGGCTCTGGGTTGAGCTGAAACAAGCAAAGGAAAGAATGATTTCTTCCTCCCATATTTGGGTTTACAGGGTGCAATCTAAAAAATAACCACTTGAGACACATATCCACTCCCTGACTACTAACAAAGTGGGACAGAGCCTGTGGCTTGAGGCTAAAGCTTCTGCCTAGCATGCAGACTGCCCAGGTTCGAATCCCAGAAAGGGTGAATTCTGACTGAAGAGAGGTAAATAACTCGAAATAGCTATCTCAGAAATCCCTTATTTCTTTGTTAACAATTTTAAACAACATATATATATTTGTGCTTGCAGATGGCTCTGGGTTGAGCTGAAACAAGCAAAGGAAAGAATGATTTCTTCCTCCCATATTTGGGTTTACAGGGTGCAATCTAAAAAATAACCACTTGAGACACATATCCACTCCCTGACTACTAACAAAGTGGGACAGAGCCTGTGGCTTGAGGCTAAAGCTTCTGCCTAGCATGCAGACTGCCCAGGTTCGAATCCCAGAAAGGGTGAATTCTGACTGAAGAGAGGTAAATAACTCGAAATAGCTATCTCAGAAATCCCTTATTTCTTTGTTAACAATTTTAAACAACATATATATATTTGTGCTTGCAGATGGCTCTGGGTTGAGCTGAAACAAGCAAAGGAAAGAATGATTTCTTCCTCCCATATTTGGGTTTACAGGGTGCAATCTAAAAAATAACCACTTGAGACACATATCCACTCCCTGACTACTAACAAAGTGGGACAGAGCCTGTGGCTTGAGGCTAAAGCTTCTGCCTAGCATGCAGACTGCCCAGGTTCGAATCCCAGAAAGGGTGAATTCTGACTGAAGAGAGGTAAATAACTCGAAATAGCTATCTCAGAAATCCCTTATTTCTTTGTTAACAATTTTAAACAACATATATATATTTGTGCTTGCAGATGGCTCTGGGTTGAGCTGAAACAAGCAAAGGAAAGAATGATTTCTTCCTCCCATATTTGGGTTTACAGGGTGCAATCTAAAAAATAACCACTTGAGACACATATCCACTCCCTGACTACTAACAAAGTGGGACAGAGCCTGTGGCTTGAGGCTAAAGCTTCTGCCTAGCATGCAGACTGCCCAGGTTCGAATCCCAGAAAGGGTGAATTCTGACTGAAGAGAGGTAAATAACTCGAAATAGCTATCTCAGAAATCCCTTATTTCTTTGTTAACAATTTTAAACAACATATATATATTTGTGCTTGCAGATGGCTCTGGGTTGAGCTGAAACAAGCAAAGGAAAGAATGATTTCTTCCTCCCATATTTGGGTTTACAGGGTGCAATCTAAAAAATAACCACTTGAGACACATATCCACTCCCTGACTACTAACAAAGTGGGACAGAGCCTGTGGCTTGAGGCTAAAGCTTCTGCCTAGCATGCAGACTGCCCAGGTTCGAATCCCAGAAAGGGTGAATTCTGACTGAAGAGAGGTAAATAACTCGAAATAGCTATCTCAGAAATCCCTTATTTCTTTGTTAACAATTTTAAACAACATATATATATTTGTGCTTGCAGATGGCTCTGGGTTGAGCTGAAACAAGCAAAGGAAAGAATGATTTCTTCCTCCCATATTTGGGTTTACAGGGTGCAATCTAAAAAATAACCACTTGAGACACATATCCACTCCCTGACTACTAACAAAGTGGGACAGAGCCTGTGGCTTGAGGCTAAAGCTTCTGCCTAGCATGCAGACTGCCCAGGTTCGAATCCCAGAAAGGGTGAATTCTGACTGAAGAGAGGTAAATAACTCGAAATAGCTATCTCAGAAATCCCTTATTTCTTTGTTAACAATTTTAAACAACATATATATATTTGTGCTTGCAGATGGCTCTGGGTTGAGCTGAAACAAGCAAAGGAAAGAATGATTTCTTCCTCCCATATTTGGGTTTACAGGGTGCAATCTAAAAAATAACCACTTGAGACACATATCCACTCCCTGACTACTAACAAAGTGGGACAGAGCCTGTGGCTTGAGGCTAAAGCTTCTGCCTAGCATGCAGACTGCCCAGGTTCGAATCCCAGAAAGGGTGAATTCTGACTGAAGAGAGGTAAATAACTCGAAATAGCTATCTCAGAAATCCCTTATTTCTTTGTTAACAATTTTAAACAACATATATATATTTGTGCTTGCAGATGGCTCTGGGTTGAGCTGAAACAAGCAAAGGAAAGAATGATTTCTTCCTCCCATATTTGGGTTTACAGGGTGCAATCTAAAAAATAACCACTTGAGACACATATCCACTCCCTGACTACTAACAAAGTGGGACAGAGCCTGTGGCTTGAGGCTAAAGCTTCTGCCTAGCATGCAGACTGCCCAGGTTCGAATCCCAGAAAGGGTGAATTCTGACTGAAGAGAGGTAAATAACTCGAAATAGCTATCTCAGAAATCCCTTATTTCTTTGTTAACAATTTTAAACAACATATATATATTTGTGCTTGCAGATGGCTCTGGGTTGAGCTGAAACAAGCAAAGGAAAGAATGATTTCTTCCTCCCATATTTGGGTTTACAGGGTGCAATCTAAAAAATAACCACTTGAGACACATATCCACTCCCTGACTACTAACAAAGTGGGACAGAGCCTGTGGCTTGAGGCTAAAGCTTCTGCCTAGCATGCAGACTGCCCAGGTTCGAATCCCAGAAAGGGTGAATTCTGACTGAAGAGAGGTAAATAACTCGAAATAGCTATCTCAGAAATCCCTTATTTCTTTGTTAACAATTTTAAACAACATATATATATTTGTGCTTGCAGATGGCTCTGGGTTGAGCTGAAACAAGCAAAGGAAAGAATGATTTCTTCCTCCCATATTTGGGTTTACAGGGTGCAATCTAAAAAATAACCACTTGAGACACATATCCACTCCCTGACTACTAACAAAGTGGGACAGAGCCTGTGGCTTGAGGCTAAAGCTTCTGCCTAGCATGCAGACTGCCCAGGTTCGAATCCCAGAAAGGGTGAATTCTGACTGAAGAGAGGTAAATAACTCGAAATAGCTATCTCAGAAATCCCTTATTTCTTTGTTAACAATTTTAAACAACATATATATATTTGTGCTTGCAGATGGCTCTGGGTTGAGCTGAAACAAGCAAAGGAAAGAATGATTTCTTCCTCCCATATTTGGGTTTACAGGGTGCAATCTAAAAAATAACCACTTGAGACACATATCCACTCCCTGACTACTAACAAAGTGGGACAGAGCCTGTGGCTTGAGGCTAAAGCTTCTGCCTAGCATGCAGACTGCCCAGGTTCGAATCCCAGAAAGGGTGAATTCTGACTGAAGAGAGGTAAATAACTCGAAATAGCTATCTCAGAAATCCCTTATTTCTTTGTTAACAATTTTAAACAACATATATATATTTGTGCTTGCAGATGGCTCTGGGTTGAGCTGAAACAAGCAAAGGAAAGAATGATTTCTTCCTCCCATATTTGGGTTTACAGGGTGCAATCTAAAAAATAACCAC
>JARGCV010001160.1:7500-30700 GCA_034064705.1 Bothrops alternatus | reverse complement strand
AGGAGGAAGAAGAAGAGGACTGTGGGATCCTTGGTACTCTCTGAGCTTGGTAGTTTTCTTGTAGACGTTTTATGACCCAACTAGGTAACATCATCAGTGCTTGAAGGGAGTGGAGTTTATGGAGAGGAGGAGGAGGAGGAGGACTATAGGGTCCTTGGGGCTCTCTGAGTTTGGTGGTCTTCTTGCAGATGTTTCATTGTCCAGTAGGGTATGGGAAGAGGAGGAGGAGGAAGAGGAAGGAGAGGAAGAAGAGGAGGAGGAGGAGGAGGTTATCTGTGGGGTCTTGTTACTGAGTGTGGTGGTTTTCTTGTAGGCATCTCATTACCCAAAGAGGTAACATCACCAGTGCTAAAAGGGGGTGGGGTTTGTGGAAGGAAGAGGAGGGGGAGGAAGGGGAGGAGAAGAAGGAGGAGAAGAAGCAGGGAGAGGGAGAGGAGAAGGAAAAGGACTGTGGGGTCCTTTGTGCTCTCTGAGGTTGGTTGTGTTTTTCTTTACCCAACGAGGCAACATCATCAGTACTGCAGGGTTCAGCTAAGGAAGTAGTGAATCTCCTACATGGATTTACTTTAAGGGTATTCCTCATGATATAGAGAATTGCTATTGCATTAATACCCACCAGTTGAGGACAATCCTGTGCAATACTCATCCTTAGTTTGGGGATATTTGTGCATAAATTAAGGGAGGGAGGGAGGGAGGGAGAAAATAAGAAAAGGGGGGGAGGGGGCAGGGAGGAAGGAGATGGGAATGGGGAGGGAGGGAGGGTGAAGGGAGGGAGGAAGGGAGGAAGGAGATGGGAAAGAGGAGGGAGGGTGAAGTGAGGGAGGAAGGAAGGAAGGGGGAGGGAGCAAATAAGAAAGGGAGGGAGGGTGAAGGGAGGGAGGGAGGGAGGGAGGGAGTAATGAGATGGGAATGGGGAGGGAGAGGGAGAGGAAAGGAGGGAGGGAGAAAATAAGAAAAGGAGGGATGGAGGAGGAAGGAGATGGGAATGAGGAGGGAGAGTGAAGGAAGGAAGGAAGGAAGGAAGGAAGGAAGGAAGGAAGGAAGGAAGGGGGAGAGAGCAAATAAGAAAGGGAGGGAGGGTGAAGGGAGGGAGGAGGGAGTAATGAGATGGGAATGTGGAGGGAGAGGAAAGGAAGGGAGGGAGAGAGAAAATAAGAAAAGGAGAGAGGGAGGGAGGGAGGATATGGGAATGGAGAGGGAGAGAGAAGGGAGGGAGGGAGGGGGAAGGAGGGAGGAAGGAAGGAAGGAAAGAAGGGAGGGAGGGAAGGAGGGAGAAAATAAGAAAAGGAGGGAGGCAGGGAGGCAGGGAGGAAGGAGATGGGAATGGGGAGGGACGGAGGGTGAAGGGAGGGAGGGAGGAAAGAGATGGGAATGGGGAGGGAGGGAGGGTGAAGGGAGGGAGGGAGGGAGGAAAGAGATGGAAATGGGGCGGGAGAGGAAAGGAAGGAAGGAAAGAAGGGAGAGAGGGAGGGAAAAATAAGAAACAAGAGGCAGGGAGGCAGGATATGGAAATGGGGAGGCGGAAGGAAGGGAGGGAGGGAGAAAAAAAGGAGAGAGGGAGGGAGGATATGGGAATGGAGAGGGAGAGGGAGAGAGAAGGGAGGGAGGGAGGGAGGGGGAAGGAGGGAGGAAGAAAGGAAGGAAAGAAGGGAGGGAGGGAGGGAAGGAGGGAGGAAAATAAGAAAAGGAGGAGGGAGGGAGGCAGGAGGCAGGGAGGAAGGAGATGGGAATGGGGAGGAGGAAGGAAGGAAGGAAAGAAGGGAGGGAGGGAGGGAAAAAGAAGAAAAAGAGGCATGGAGGTATGGAGGGAGGCAGGATATGGGAATGGGAAGGAAGGAAAGAAGGAAGGAAGGAAGGAAGGAAGGAAGGAAGGAAGGAAGGAAGGAAGGAAGGAAGGAAGGAAGGAAGGAAGGAAGGAAGGAAGGAAGGAAAATAAATCTGGCCTGGGTTGATTTGATAGTGGAATTACGGAGACCAAATTACCAAACCAAAGAAAAGAAAAATAGTATCTCAACTCATTTGTTCCGAGAGGAATATTTGCATTTATATATTTATTGCTTTGGATTTGGACTAAATTAATTGGATATTGGTTCCAGTGAAATCAAAAAGACCAAGTTAGCTTAAGTCCTCTTGATTTTCATGGGCATTTAGTTCAGCTTGCTCAGCCTGACTCCAGCCAATTATTTCTGAGATACAAATAGTTCAGTACATTATACACATTTTTCTTATACTGGCGCTGTCATAAATTAATTATAATGTTGAAGTAACTCTGATAATTATAATAAGAGTAATAATAAAATGAATTTCCTGTATCTGATAATAAAAAGGGGATTACTTTTATATCTACTTTATCCCTGTGAAATGTTACGGAATAACTTAGTAAAATGACAGGATTTTGTACGTGTTCCTCTTCTTCTTCTTCTTTTAATCTACACAATGGTTTGCAAATTAGCAGGAGAACAATGAAGATGAATATTACGCACTTTCATGAATGTGAAAAAGATGATCCTACTACAAAGCTACAAAGATACGTATCATCTGTCAATTACGCAATTGCAGGAAACACATTTTCCTTCCTATCTATCTCCTTTTGTTTAAATATTTTAGCACGTCACAGCTGGATTCAAAGAGGTATCCTGGCCTATATATTTAAATTCCCCATGTTTTCTCTTTTAGAACAAGGTGACTGATTTGAAAGTTAATAATTTAATTAAAGAACATGACCACGTTTGCAATGTTGCATCCAGTTTTGGTCACCTCGATATATAAAAAAGATGTTGAGATTCTGGAAAGAGTTCAGAGAAGAGCAACAAAGATGATCAAGGGAGTGGAGGATATAATGGAATGGAATGGAATGGAATGGAATAGAATAGAATAGAATAGAATAGAATAGAATAGAATAGAATAGAATAGAATAGAATAGAATAGAATAGAATAGAATAGAATAGAATAGAATAGAATAGAAAATATGGAGTGGAGTGGAATAGAATAGAATAGAATAGAATAGAATAGAATAGAATAGAATAGAATAGAATAGAATAGAATAGAATAGAATAGAATAGAATAGAATAGAAAATATGGAGTGGAGTGGAATAGAATAGAATAGAATAGAATAGAATAGAATAGAATAGAATAGAATAGAATAGAATAGAATAGAATAGGATAGGATAGGATAGGATAGGATAGGATAGGATAGGATAGGATGGGATGGGATGGGATGGGATGGGATGGGATGGGATGGGATGGGATGGGATGGGATAGGATAGGATAGGATAGGATAGAAAATATGGAATGGAATAGAATAGAATAGAATAGAATAGAATAGAATAGAATAGAATAGAATAGAATAGAATAGAATAGAATAGGATAGGATAGGATAGGATAGGATAGGATAGGATAGGATAGGATAGGATAGGATAGGATAGGATAGGATAGGATAGGAATAGAATAGAATAGAATAGAATAGAATAGAATAGAATAGAATAGAATAGAATAGAATAGAATAGAAGCTGGAAGGGACCTTGGAGGTCTTCTAGTCCAGCCCCCTGCTCAAGCAGGAGAACCTATATTATTTCAGACAAGTGACTGTCTAGCCTCTTCTTAAAAACCTTCCAGTGATGAAGCACCCACAATGTCTGTAGGCAAAGCTGTTCCACTGCTTAATTGTCCTCACTGTTAGGGAGTTTCTCCTTAATTCCCGGTTGCTTCTCTCCTGGATTCGTTTCCATCCATCCTGCCTTCGGGTGCTTTGGAGGGTAAATTGATTCCTTCTTCTTTGTGTCAGCCCCTCAAATACTGCCTAAAATATACAAAGAATGGTTGCAGGAATTGGGTATGATTAATCCAGTGAAAAGAATACCACTTTATAACACCTTGGTAAGGCCACACTTGGAATCCTGCATCCAGTTTTGGTCACCATGATGTAAAAAAGATGCTGAGACTCCAGAAAGAGTGCAGAGAATGGAGGCTAAAACATATAAAGAAAGGCTGCTGGAATTGGGTATGGCTAGTTTAATGAAGAGAAGGATGAGGGGGGACATGATAGCAGTCTTCCAGTATCTCAGGGGCTGCTCCAAAGAAAAAGGAGTCAAGCTATTCTCCAAAGCACCTGAAGGCAGGACAAGAAGCAAGGGATGGAAACCCACCAAGGAGAGAAGCAACCTAGAACTAAGGAGGAATTTCCTGACAGTGAGGACAATTAACCAGTGGAAACACCTGCCTCCAGAAGCGGTGAATGCTCCAACACTGGAAGTTTTTAAGAAGAGACTGGACAGCCATTTGTCCAAAATGGTATAGAGTTTCCTGCCTGAGCTGGACTAGATGACCTCCAAGGTCCCTTCAAACTCTTTGCTGGAGTCATTCTCCAGGAAACTGATGGCAAATATGAGTATTTTTTTTCTCATTTGCCAATAAAAAAATTAGGTAACCTGAGGATCAATGTTTTTGAATATTTTAATCTGTGTAATTTTAATGCATTAATGTTTCGATTAGTCTTACACACTTTATAACTTTTAAGCCACCCAGAGTCACCTGGAAGGGGAGATGGGTGACCGAAAAAAAATAATGCATAATAATAACAAACTCTTACTCGTGCTCTCAAAATGTGCCAGGTTCCTTAAATATAATTAGCGCCCTATAATTTTTCTGATATATTTTGAAAAGTCTTCAGTGTAGTGGCATCTAAGCAGTCATCCTACCGTCGTGTTTTTAGCAACTATATAATTATGGGTGGGTGAGTGTTTTTTTGTAGATCTGAAAAATAATGCTGCCTATCACACACAGAGACACACACACATGGACAAACATACCCACAACATACGCTCCATACATCAACATGTGCGCACACACCTCTCCAAAAACACACTTCTTCTCAGCAGACTTTTGGCTTAATTCAGGGGAGGGATCCTCTTCCTCCTCCTCCTCCTCCTCCTCCTCCTCCTCCTCCTCCTCCTCCTCCTCCTCCTCTTTCTTCTTCTTCTTCTTCTTCTTCTTCTTCTTCTTCTTCTTCTTCTTCTTCTTCTTCTTCTTCTTCTTCTTCTTCTTCTTCTCCTTCTCCTTCTCCTTCTCCTCCTTCTCCTTCTCCTTCTCCATCTTCATCATCCTCTTCCTCCTCCTCTCTTCTTCTCCTCCTCCTTCTCCTTTTTCTTCTTCCTCATTTCTTCCTTCTCCTTCCCCCTCCTCCTCCTCGTCCTCCTCCTCCTTCTTCTTCTCCTCCTCCTCTTCCTCCTTTTTCTTCTTCTTTTTCTCCATCTCCTTCCCCCTCCTCCTCCTCTTCCTTCCTCCTCCTCCTCCACCTCCGTCATCATCATCATCTTCTTCTTCTTCCTCCTCCTCCTCCATCTTCTTCTTCTTCATCATCTTCATCTTCCTCATCCTCTCTTCTTCTTCTTCTCTGCGTCCTCCTCCTCCTCCTTTTTCTTCTTCTTCTTTTCCTCCTCCTCCTTCCTCCACCTCCTCCTCCGTTTTCTACTTCTCCTCCTCTCTTCTTCTTCTTCTTCTTCTTCTTCTTCTTCTTCTTCTTCTTCTTCTTCTTCTTCTTCTTCTTCTTCTTCTTCTTCTTCTTCTTCTTCTTCTTCTTCTTCTTCTTCTTCTTCTTCTAATATCAGAGCAACAATCAAAGTAAGCAACACCCCAATCAAGAAAGTGCCAAGCAAGTCAGCAGTAAATAACTCAACCAAACAACTTCTAAGATCACAGGAGACTTAGTGCAAAGCCCACTCCCTTCTAACCCTGATGATGTTACGTAGTTGGGTGATGAAACATCTGCAAGGAAACCACCAAGCTCAGAGACAGCACCAAGGACCCCAGTCCTCCTCCTCCTCCTCCTCCTCCTCCTCCTCCTCCTCCTCTTCTTCTTCTTCTTCTTCTTCTTCTTCTTCTTCTTCTTCTTCTTCTTCTTCTTCTTCTTCTTCTTCTTCTTCTTCTTCTTCTTCTTCTTCTTCTTCTTCTTCTTCTTCTTCTTCTTCTTCTTCTTCTTCTTCCTCCTTTGGAGCAGATGGTGCAGAAACAAAACATAACCAACCAACAACAATAACCCATCATTAACAGTGATGGGGCTGGCAAGAGAATGTTGAGGGATTTGAGGAAAGACCGGGAGGGACAAGAAGAAATGCATTCCCTTCATTTGTTCGGAGGTAGCAGATAACCAATGAGATGGAAAAGAAAATGTAATATTCATTAAATATGACGGAGTGGGCCGTTACGGGCTGATTTGTCATGCATTTTTATCCATTTTTTTTATCCATTTTAGTCTTTAGCAGCCTCAATTTAATGGTACTTAAGAGAGTGAAAAAGTCTCTTCCAGGTCATCCCAGCCTATTGCAAAGCTGCAAAGCGCCTGAAGGCAGGACAAGAAGCAACGGATGGAAACTAATCAAGGAGAGAAGCAACCTGGAATTAAGGAGAAACTTTCTAACAGGACAATTAACCAGTGGAACAACCTGCTTCCAGAAGCGGTGAATGCTCCAACACTGGAAGTTTTTAAGAAGAGACTGGACAGCCATTTGTCCAAAATGGTATAGGGTCTCCCGCTGGAGCAGGGCGTTGGACTAGATGACCTCCAGGGTCCCTTCAAGTTCTATTCTGAATTGAATAGTCTGATGAAGAGAAGGACAAGGGGGGACATGATATCAGTTTTCCAATATCTCAGGGGCTGCCCCAAAGAAGAGGGAGTCAAGCTATTCTCCAAAGCACCTGAAGGCAGGACAAGAAGCAACGGATGGAAACTAATCAAGGAGAGAAGCTACCTAGAACTAAGGAGAAACTTCCTGACAGTTAGAACAATTAACCAGTGGAACTCCTTGCCTCCAGAAGCTGTGAATGCTCCAACACTGGAAGTTTTTAAGAAGAGACTGGACAGCTATTTGTCTGAAATGGTATAGGGTCTCCTGCCTGAGCAGGGCGTTGGACTAGATGACCTCCAGGGTCCCTTCCAGTTCTATTCTGAATTGAATAGTCTGATGAAGAGAAGGACGAAGGGGGACATGATAGCAGTGTTCCAATATCTCAGGGGCTACCCCAAAGAAGAGGGAGTCAAGCTATTCTCCAAAGCAGGACAAGAAGTGATGGATGGAAACTAACCAAGGAGAGAAGCAACCTGGAACTAAGGAGAAACTTCCTGACAGTGAGAACAATTAACCAGTGGAACAACCTGCCTCCAGAAGTGGTGAATGCTCCAACACTGGAAGATTTTAAGAAGAGACTGGACGGCCATTTGTCTGAAATGGTGTAGGGTTTCCTGTCTGAGCAGGGGGTTGGACTAGATGACCTCCAGGATCCCTTCCATCTCAATTCTACATTTTAAGGAGAGAAGCAACTTAGAATGAAGGAGAGATTTCACAACAATGGGAACAATGAACCAGCGGAATGACTTGCCTCAAGAAGTTGTGGCTGCTCCAACACTGGCTGCCTGGCTGAGGAATTCTGGGAGTTGAAGTCCACAAGTCATAAAAAGGGCCACGTTTGAAGGCCCACCTGTTAGGAAATTTCTCCTCAGTTCTAGAAAGGTGGTTTGAGGTAAATCTGGGTCGGTTTCCGCTGGAGAAAATTCCTTGGGGGCCTTTTGAAGATGTCCACAATATTTTGTGGGTTTCGCAGTGGCTAGGTTGCTGCGTTAGGTTGGGGTAGCTGGGATGGTGAACCTCCTTGAGTGAATTTGTGTGAATTCATGAAGCCAATATAGGTAGGCCTTGCCTTAGAACCATTTGTGTAGTGACCGTTCAAAGTTACAACAGCACTGGAAAAAAAATAATGTAGGATCACTTTTCACACTTACAAAGGTTGTAGCATCCCCAGGGTCACGTGAGCAAAAACTCGGACGCTCATATTTATGATGGTCGCAGAGTTCCGGGGTCATGGGGTCCCCATTTGCGAACTTCCGACAAGCAGAGTCAGTGGGGGAAGCCAGATTCACTTAACAACCATGTCAGTAATTGAACAACAATAATAAAAAGTTGGAAGGGAGCTTGGAGGTCATCTAGTCCAACCCCCTGCTCAGGCAGGAAACCCTGGCCTATGCCATTTCAGAGCAATGGCTGTCCAGTCTCTTCTGAAAAACTTAGAAATCAACATTTTTTTTAAAAAAAATGGCCAGCATTTGACATATTGAATGATGAGTAAAATCCTGACAGAACGTTTGGAACGACGTTTATTTATTTTCAAGCTCAGAACATTATTTGTTATTGTGTTGTTGTTTTTTTTCCTCTTAGCCCTTCGATCGTTTTCCAGGCAACTTTATTTGCCTTATTTCCCCCCCTTATGTCTGCAAAACGGTTTGTTACACGAGGTACCAGCAATTTATTTAGTCTTTCAGATATAATCCCCGTCTTTATTTACATCAAGGTATCATAATATTGAGAGTTTTCTTTTCAAAATCTTCCGCGTTCCCCCTCGTTTTATTGACGGATGAAAAGACGGAAGGAAACCTTGTCAAATGTTGCGCACGGCGGAGAATTGGATAAGACAGAAAACAGAAAAGACACGTAGGACACACACACACACACACACACACACCAATGAATTAAAAAGACATTCAAGTAAGAAACTGATCAATTAAAGAAGTAGTCAACATTTGCAGAGACGAAGGAAAAGCCGTACATTTAGAAAACAGAAGCCAGATATGTAAGTGTAGAAAGTAGCAATTGCTGGCAATAGAGCTTGTTTAAAAAGATATTGAAAAGAAAATTGATTACAGACTCAGTAGGAATCAACAGTGTGATGTGGCTGCCAAAAAAGCTAAATACAATTTTAAATTGCACCGGCAGTAGAAACCATGGGAAATAATATTTTGACTTTAATCTGTTTTGGTCAGGCTCCACTTCAAATACTGTGTTCGCTTCTGGGAGTGTTATTGTTTTAAGAAGGATTTAGAGACAGGAGAGTCCTTGACTTACGAACTCAATTGAGCTCAAACTTTCCGGTTGCTAAGGCAGTAATAATCTCAGCCTTCCTGCTCAGTTGAGACTAAGTCAGAAATCTGCCACGCCTAAGGTGACCAACTTTTTTGCAATGAAAAGGAGGACGCAAATAAATTGAAGAAAAAAAATATCGTAAATTAAAGAAACATTTTAGTCATTGCAACAATAATACAGACAACTTGCATGTGCAAAGTTTGCGGGCCGGGTGTTTTGGCGTGCTCAGCAGCAATTCCTATTGGCTTTCGAAAGCCAACAATGGGAGGAGCACAGCTCATGCAAAAGTTGAAAACAAAACCCATCAAAAAAAAAAGGTGCCGAACGCCATTCTGAGCGTTCTACAAGGGGGAAAAAAAAGCCCTGCAGATTAGTCTTCAAATATCGAAAAGGAGGACACTTTTTGAGGGAGGACAGAACTTACAAAAGGAGGACTGTCCTCCCTAAAGGAGGACGGTTGGTCACCTTATCCATGCCTCCTCCTGGGCTGGACCTTCCCAGTTTTTGACCAAGGCGAAGCAAAACATGACCAAGTCCGACACGTTGACTCCTCCTACTCTGACACAGGCCCAGACGGCCCTTGAAGGGTGGGTGTGGATTCTACATCATCATGCTGAGAAAAGGTGTTCAGGTAAGACAACGCCCCTTCTCCAGCATGATGAGTGTAGAATCCACCGGTGGGACACACCAAACCCGCTCATGTCCCTACCGGGGGGGGGAATAGTCTGGGCTTGTGTCTCACCAGAAGGAACTACTTGCTGTAACACCCTCGGGCCAAACAAAGCATCCACAGAGGCAAACTTGTCTAGCTTGTAATGTCTGATGAGAGGACCAAGTTGCCGCCCTGCAGATTTCCTCAATGGACACCTGGGTAGACCAGGCCGCTGACGTAGCCGCACTGTGAGTGGAGTGGGCAGTAATGCGTCTGGGGACCGGTAGGGACTGAGAGAGATAGGCACGGGCAATGCATGTGTAGCGTTACCTCCTCAGAGGCCACCAAAAACCAGGCCCTCCCAGCCCCAGCCCCCTTTGTCAAGTCTTGTAGCGGTGTTCTCTAAGGGTGGATAATATGTCTCTTCCAGGCGGAGTCCATGCAGAATTAGTAGATAGCAGGCTCTTGTCGTCAAAGGGGGTGGGGGGGGCTTCCAGGAACGAAAGTAACCAGTCACAATAGTCAATGCTATGATGATATCCAACAGCCCAAGGCCTACTCTACCTTGGTCCGACCTCACCTGGAGTACTGTGTCCAGTTCTGGTCACCCCAGTTCAAGGAAGACACTGACAAACTGGAGCAGGTTCAAAGGAGAGCTACCAAGATGGTGAATGGTCTACAAACCATGTCCTATGAGGAACGGTTAAAGGAATTGGGAATGTTTAGTCTACAGAAAAGAAGACTGAGAGGAGATATGATAGCTGTCTATAAATACCTGAAGGGCTGTCATAGTGCAGAGGGATCAGCCCTGTTCTCACTTGCTCAAGGAAGGACTAGAAACAATGGGATAAAACTGCAGGGGGAAAGATTCAGATTGGAGGTTAGAAAAAAATTTCTAACAGTAAGGGTGATCGACCAGTGGAACAGGTTGCCACGGGAGGTGGTGAGCTCCCCTTCGATGGAGGTCTTCAAGCAGAGATTGGACGGCCATCTATCTGGGATGGTTTAGGGCAGGGGTTCTCAACCTTGGCAACTTTAAGACTTGTGGACTTCAACTCCCAGAATTCCTCAGCCAGCAAAGCTGGCTGAGGAATTCTGGGAGTTGAAGTCCACAAGTCTTAAAGTTGCCAAGGTTGAGAACCCCTGGTTTAGGGAATCCTGCCTCAAGCAGGGGGTTGGACTCGATGACCCGGGAGGTCCCCTCCAACTCTACGATTCTATGATTCTATGATAAAGCAGCGGAAATAAGAGATTCCTCAGTGATCATTCAGAGTCAAGTGGGAGGAAGGAAAAACCCCGGATCCAGACAGCAGTAGAAACAACAACAGTCAGTGTGCTGTAGCAATAGCTCGTCCCCCCCAGGGCAACTCCCCCACAATGTCTTAAAAGCTGTACCAGCAGTGATAGTCACAGTCCAAATAGTTTCCGGGCTTCGCAGGAGCAATAGCCACCACCAGTCTCTCTTCTCTCTTCTGTTGCTTCTCCTTCAGTCAGGTTTCAGTGTCAAACTCTCCCCTCCCCTTTATCTTTATTGTTAAAATCTGAGGCTAGGAGCCTCTGCCAACTCCTCTCCACCCACTCTCTCTCTTGCCTCCGTTTGAGATATCCGCCTTATGAAGGAAGCCATAAAACGACACTCTCTCTCTCCCATTCTAGCCTCTGTTTAAAATATCCTCCTTATGAAGGAAACAAATAAAACTTCCAGTCCCTTTACCTTCACTTGACGATCTGCAACAGCCACCCCTAGTCTCTCCTCTCTTTCTCTTTTCTATCTTCTCTTCCACACCCAAAGCCAGCAGCAGCTGTCCCAATCTGTCCCTTCCCAGCCAAGCTCCTGCAAACACCCTCAGACAGCTTCGCTACACATGCTTTAATCCATCTTCCAATGGTCAAAGAGGAAACCTTCTGACCCATGGAAGAAGGTTGGAAAGACACCAACAAGGCCTCTGTACTTCCGAAAGGCAGAGGTTCGTTTTATATAATAAGGTGAGTTTTTAAGGATGGTAAGTGAGTTGTTCAGTTAAACAACACAGTTGTGGAATGCATCTCGCTTTGCCCGTTGACTTGGCTTCTCAGACAGTTGCAAAAGGGGATCGCCTGACACCGCAGTGAGTCAGTGGCCAAGTGTCTGAACCTTGATCCCATGACCTATGGAAAATTGCAATGGTCATAAGGCAGTGGTTCTCAACCTTTTTCAGGTTGAGACCCCACTTGCCCCACCCAGGCGCAGCATGACCCCGATGCAACCCCAGCGTGCGCACACATGCACATGCGCCGGGCCGATCTGCGCGGCACGTGCACGATGAAAAAAAAGGAAAACAAAATGGCGGACCGCACCGGGCCGATCCGCGCATGTGCAGCGTGCGCGTGACGGCCCGATCCATGCATGCGCGGCACGTGCGCAACAAAAAAAAAATTGGCAGACCGCATTGGGCTGATCCACGCATGCACGGTGTGTGCGTGATGGCCCGAACCGCGCATGCGCGGCGCGTGCACGACAAAAAAAAGGAAAACAAAATGGCGGAAAAAACAAAACCACAAAATGGCAGACCGCAACGGGCCAATCCGTGCAGGCGCAGCGTGCGCGTGACGAAAAAAAATAATGGCGGACTGCGCCGGGCCGATCCGTGCATGCATCCGCGCAACGAAAAAAACAAAACAAAAAAATGGCGGACGGTGGTGTCCGGCGACCCCTGCAAAATGGTCGTTTGACCCCAAATGGGGTCATGACCCATAGGTTGAGAACCGCTGTCATAAGGGATCCTGTGACCCTGGGATGCTGTAACTGTCATAAATAGGAGTCAACTGTCAAGAGTCTGCATATAATGATGATGATGATGATGATGATGATGATGATATAATAATAATAATAATATAATAATAATATAATAATAATTATAATAATTATAATAATAAATAGACAAGAAAGAAACAGGAGAAGATAACAAAATACAAAGACCTACAAATAGAAATAGAAAGACTGTGGCAAAGGCAAGCAAGGGTAGTACCATGCCCATTTGCACCACTCAGGTGAACCCAAGGACGCAGATAAACCTCCAAGTGGTCTCAACGACTCTCCAAAAGGATGCAAATGACCGGCTGTCTGCAAGGAGTATAAATTCTTCCCTTCCCCACCATCCAGTCAGAGCTGAAGAAGCTTCTGGGATGAGAAGCGAAAATGTCTTCAAAGAAAAACAAGAAAGTCCAGTTGCCTCCTGGAAAAAAGCCTCTTTGGGAAAACTCACAAATGGCTGTTATCTTTTGAGTAGCCCTTTGAACTCCTCTCCAGCCCAGCCCGCATCACCCCCTTAAACATATGGTGTTGGCTATGGATACAAGCTTTGGGAGATCTGTTAACAGATGGACAAGGTCTATTTCTCTCCATGCTTGGCAGATAGACAGAGACAAATATTATGGAAAAAAAAAACATCTTTCAGGGGCTGAACATCCAGCATGTAGAATCTCGTCACCAGATTACAAATTGCTTAATACTATTATTTTGTACAGTGAAATTCTACGGTCCTGGCAAATGGAAAATCCAGCAGGTTTCCTTCCCTGAGACTGAATAGAAAGCTTGATCTTGGGGGGATTAAACAACCCATTACCCAGGTCATTACAACACAAAAGACTAATGGGCACACAGCCAGCACCTCAACTACTCAGGATGTTACGAAACAGCCAAACAATCCACAAACAATAACTTCTACACAGCCAACCAATCCACCTACAGCAACTAAACCAATGGGGGTATGAACTGATTGGGTGGGAGCTTGGCTGTGATCTGATTGGGTGGAGGTGTGTTCTGATTGGTTAGGGGCTTGGCTATGCTCTGATTGGATGGGGGTTGGCTGTGCTCTGATTGGATGGGGGAGTGTTCTGTTTGGGTGGGGGCTTTGTTGTGCTCAGGTTAGTCTGAGTTGCAGGGGGATTTGAGATGGTGAGCTGCGTTGCTGTTGTTTGGCTTCGTGTTCGTGGTCGTGCCTCATCTTCATGGTGGGTATCAGTTTGCTTCATGTATGGATTGGAGGGGTTTAAAGTGGCTAATGATGAAGCTGTGGTCTGGCTTCTGGTTTGTGGTCATGCCTCATCATCGGTGTGGGTTTGGGTTTGCTTTTTGTGTGGATGTGTGGTGGTGATATCCTGTGTGGTTTTCGTGAGTGTCGGTCTGGTGTCATTCTTTGTGTTAGGGACTCATTTGTCAATAAGGGCGGGTTTCCAAATGGCTGGTAGGCAAGAGGTATCATCTCATTTATTCATGCTGTGTGGCTGTTTTTCTATCTCAATGGCTTCTCTGATTATTCTGTTATTAAAGTGTTCAGTTTTGGCGATAGTTCTGGTCTTTTTAAAGTCAATTTCATGTCCTGTGGCTTTAAAGTGTTGGACCAGGGAAGAAGTTGGTTCCTCTTTTTTGACTGAGTTCTTGTGTTCTTCAATGCGTGCACTTATTCTTCTGTTGTTTTGTCCGATGTATGTGGTGGGGCAAGTGGTGCATGGGATTTCATATACTCCTTGATTTTCTAACTCAATTTTGTCTTTAGGGTTTCTTAGGATGGTGGATATTTTTCTGTTTGTGCAGAATGCTGTCTTGACGTTATGTTTGTGCAGGATCTTGCTGATCCTGTCTGTGGTGCCTTTTATGTATGGGACGAGGGCTTTGCCGTTTTCTTGTTCTGTCTTGGATTTTAGTGGGAGTTTCTTTTTGGATTAAGTTGGAAATCTTGTTTCTTTGGAATCCGTTGGATGTTAGTACATTGGTGAGAGTGTGTAGTTCGGTTTTTAGGTGTTGTTCGTCAGCTAGGCATTTGGTTCTGGAGATGAGTGTCTTGGCTATGAAGTTGATCTGTGCTGGAAAACAAATATATATATAAATATATATATTCTATTCTATTCTATTCTATTCTATTCTATTCTATTCTATTCTATTCTATTCTATTCTATTCTATTCTATTCTATTCTATTCTATTCTATTCTATTCTATTCTATTCTATTCTATTCTATTCCATTCCATTCCATCCCATTCTATTCCATATATTCTATTCCATATATCTATTCTATTCTATTCTATTCTATTCTATTCTATTCTATTCTATTCTATTCTATTCTATTCTATTCTATTCTATTCTATTCTATTCTATTCTATTCTATTCCATTCCATTCCATCCATCCCATCCCATCCCATCCCATCCCATCCCATCCCATCCCATCCCATCCCATCCTATTCTATTCTATTCTATTCTATTCTATTCTATTCTATTCTATTCTATTCTATTCTATTCTATTCTATTCTATTCTATTCTATTCTATTCTATTCTATTCTATCCTATTCTATCCTATTCTATCCTATTCTATTCTATTCTATTCTATTCTTTCCAGATTTAGTCAAATTTAATGAATACAGGGAAGCCCCATCCTTGGACAGAGAGAAACAGATGTTTTGGACTGCAGATGTATAACATTGCAGGAAAGAATATATAACTTATCTGTCACAGCACCCCTAAGCTAGACAGCTTTCTTCCGATGCAGAAGGGGTTGCTTTTATCGTCCTCAAAGGAGGAATCAGCGATTGATCCAGCCAACTTTGTACACAGGATAAAAAGAGATTTATTTTGCCATCTTTGGAAGCAAAATCTAACGGATGGACTCTGGAGAGTATACTGCTTGAATGTTCTTTGTGGGGACCTGTTCCTTTGATGAATCAAGCTTATTCTGCTTTTTGAAATACGGCAGGCAGAGGTGGGAAAATATTTGCAAACACAATTCTCACCTGTCGCCAAGGGGATGAATATTTTGCTTGAAGCCTTAAATCCAACATGCAGAATTATCTAACCAGCCTCCGTTGTTTTTTTGTTTCCCCAAAGTCCGATGAGCACTCGAAACTTCTGGGTTTCACCGGTTAGTTGAGGGAAGTGAGTTGTGTTTAGAAAGGAAAGCTAAAAGGAGACAGGATGGCATTCTTTCAATCCTGAAGAACGGGCATGGATTCGTTTCCCATCAATTGTACTACCAAAGAATAGGACGAGGGTGAAGAAGTGGAAGCTTTACAGCAAAACATTGAAACTCAAAAAGAGTGGGTAGTCAATCCTGCAGGTCAGCCTGGAGTTAAGGAGAGAAATCCCGACAGACAGGACAATCAACAGTGGAACAGCTGGCCTCCAGAAATTGTGGGTGCTCCCATCACTGGAGGTTTTTAAGAAGAGGCTGGATATCATCTTTTTCTCCTCCTTCTCCTTCCCCTCCTTCTCCTTCCCCTCCTTCTCCTTCCCTCCTCCTCCTCCTCCTCCTTCTCCTCCTCCTTCCCCTCCTTGTCCTCCTTCTCCTCCTCCCCTTCCTCCTCCTCCCCCTCCTCCTTCTTCTTCTCCACCTCTTCCTTCCTTCTCCTTCCCCTCCTCCTCCTTCTCCTCCTCCTTCCTCCTCCTCCTCCTTCTTCTTCTCCACCTGTTCCTCCTTCTCCTTCCCCTCTTCCTCCTCCCCCCTCCTTCTCCTCCTCCTCCTCCCCTTCCTCCTCCTCCTTCTTCTTCTCCACCTGTTCCTCCTTCTCCTTCCCTCCTCCTCCTCCTCCTTTTTCTTCTTTTCCTCCTCCTCCTCCTCCCCCTCCTCCTCCTCCTCCTCCCCTTCCTCCTCCTCCTCCTCCTTCTTCTTCTCCACCTGTTCCTCCTTCTCCTTCCCCTCCTCCTCCTCCTCCTCCTTTTTCTTCTTCTTTTCCTCCTCCTCCTCCTCCCCCTCCTCCTCCTCCTCCCCTTCCTCCTCCTCCTCCTCCTTCTCCTCCTCCTTCCCCTCCTTGTCCTCCTTCTCCTCCTCCTTCCTCCTCCTCCTTCTTCTTCTCCACCTCTTCCTTCCTTCTCCTTCCCCTCCTCCTCCTTCTCCTCCTCCTCCCCCTCCTCCTTCTTCTTCTCCACCTCTTCCTTCCTTCTCCTTCCCCTCCTCCTCCTTCCCCTCCTCCTTCCTCCCCCTCCTCCTTCTTCTTCTCCACCTGTTCCTCCTTCTCCTTCCCCTCTTCCTCCTCCCCCTCCTTCTCCTCCTCCTCCTCCCCTTCCTCCTCCTCCTTCTTCTTCTCCACCTGTTCCTCCTTCTCCTTCCCTCCTCCTCCTCCTCCTTTTTCTTCTTTTCCTCCTCCTCCTCCTCCCCCTCCTCCTCCTCCTCCTCCCCTTCCTCCTCCTCCTCCTCCTTCTTCTTCTCCACCTGTTCCTCCTTCTCCTTCCCCTCCTCCTCCTCCTCCTCCTCCTTTTTCTTCTTCTTTTCCTCCTCCTCCTCCTCCCCCTCCTCCTCCTCCTCCCCTTCCTCCTCCTCCTCCTCCTTCTCCTCCTCCTTCCCCTCCTTGTCCTCCTTCTCCTCCTCCTTCCTCCTCCTCCTTCTTCTTCTCCACCTCTTCCTTCCTTCTCCTTCCCCTCCTCCTCCTTCTCCTCCTCCTCCCCCTCCTCCTTCTTCTTCTCCACCTCTTCCTTCCTTCTCCTTCCCCTCCTCCTCCTTCCCCTCCTCCTTCCTCCTCCTCCTACTTCTTCTTCTCCACCTGTTCCTCCTTCTCCTTCCCCTCCTCCTCCTCCCCCCTCCTTCTCCTCCTCCTCCTCCCCTTCCTCCTCCTCCTCCTTCTTCTCCACCTGTTCCTCCTTCTCCTTCCCTCCTCCTCCTCCTCCTTTTTCTTCTTTTCCTCCTCCTCCTCCCCCTCCTCCTCCTCCTCCTCCCCTTCCTCCTCCTCCTCCTCCTTCTTCTTCTCCACCTGTTCCTCCTTCTCCTTCCCCCCTCCTTCTCCTTCCCCTCCTCCTCCTCCTCCTCCTCCTTTTTCTTCTTCTTTTCCTCCTCCTCCTCCCCCTCCTCCTCCTCCTCCCCTTCCTCCTCCTCCTCCTTCTCCTCCTCCTTCCCCTCCTTGTCCTCCTTCTCCTCCTCCTTCCTCCTCCTCCTTCTTCTTCTCCACCTCTTCCTTCCTTCTCCTTCCCCTCCTCCTCCTTCTCCTCCTCCTTCCTCCTCCTCCTCCTTCTTCTCCACCTGTTCCTCCTTCTCCTTCCCCTCCTCCTCCTCCCCCTCCTTCTCCTCCTCCTCCTCCCCTTCCTCCTCCTCCTTCTTCTTCTCCACCTGTTCCTCCTTCTCCTTCCCCTCCTCCTCCTCTTCCTTTTTCTTCTTTTCCTCCTCCTCCTCCCCCTCCTTCTCCTCCTCCTCTTCCTCCTCCTCCTCCTCCTCCTTCTTCTTCTCCACCTGTTCCTCCTTCTCCTTCCCCCCCTCCTCCTCCCCTCCTCCTCCTCCTTGCCAACCCCTCTCCATTCTAGAACTGATAATGTTACCTAGTTGGGTCATGAAACATCTGCAAGAAAACAACCTAGCTCAGATAGCATCAAGGACTTCATAGACGTTCTTCTTCTTCTCCTTCTCCTTCTCCTTCTCCTTCTCCTTCTCCTTCTCCTCCTTCTCCTTCTCCTTCTCCTTCTTCTCCTTCTCCTTCTCCTTCTCCTCCTCCTCCTCCTTCTCCTCCTCCTTCTCCTTCTCCTCCTCCTTCTCCTTCTTCTTCTTCCTCCTCCTCCTCTTCTTCTTCTTTTCCTTCTCCTTCCCCCCTCCTCCACCTCACCTTCTCCTCCTCCTCCTCCTCCTCCTCCTCCTCCTCCTCCTCCATCCTCCTCTGCCACTGCCAATCTACTTTAATTAGCCAACAGTATGGAAAAAACATGTGGCGGACTGCTCATTTTCTCAAACAACTAGAGCCCCATTTGTACAATTTGTAGATTTTCCTGTTCTCTCTTTATAAAATCTCTTCAATGAAATTGCAAGTTGTTTATATCCAGCCAATTAATATTTGATGAGGGCCCTGTAACCACTTTTTGATTTGCAGTTGCAATTAGAACTCAATCGTGGCTAGATGGCATTGGGCTTCTCTGCACAAAAGTAAAGATTTTTAAAATGATGAAGTGGACAGTCAATTGATTCGTAAAAGCCGATCGGTTCCAAAACATCGGAGAAAGAGCAGACAGAGCAAGGGGATGGCGTTAAAGGCATGTTTATGTATATATTTACTGCTCTTTTTGGGGGGAGACCCATCATATACTTTCCTATATGACAGTGTAAGCCATGTTATTGACTGTGGGGTCCTTGGTGCTTTGAGATTGGTTATTTTCTTGAAGACATCTCATTACCCAAGTAGGGAACATCATCAGTACTAGAAGGGAGTGGGGTTTGTGAAAGGAGGAGGAGGAGGAGGAGGAGGAGGAGAATGACTGTGGGGTCCTTGGTGCTCTCTGACCATGGCTGTTTTCTTGCAGACATCTCATTACCCAACGAGGAAACTTACTAGTACTGGTCAGCTAGTGTGTGTTCATAGCCCATCAAGGTGATAGCTAGCAAATAAGGACAAGTTGTAATCCAGCCTCATGACCAAGGCATAAAGCTTCATAGCATCCCGAAGTAAGAAGAGACTGGACAGTCACTTGTCTGAAATGATATAGGTTTTCCGGCCTGAGCAGGGGGCTGGACTAGAAGACCTCCAAAGTCCCTTCCAGCTCTATTCTATTCTATTCTATTCTATTCTATTCTATTCTATTCTATTCCATTCCATTCCATTCCATTCCATTCCATTCCATTCCATTCCATTCCATTCTATTCTATTCTATTCTATTCTATTCTATTCTATTCTATTCTATTCTATCCCATTCCATTCCATTCCATTCCATTCCATTCCATTCCATTCCATTCCATTCTATTCTATTCTATTCTATTCTATTCTATTCTATTCTATTCTATTCTATTCTATTCTATTCTATTCTATTCATTATTCTATTCTATTCTATTCTATTCTATTCTATTCTATTCTATTCTATTCTATTCTATTCCATTCCATTCCATTCCATTCCATTCCATTCCATTCCATTCCATTCCATTCCATTCCATTCCATTCTATTCTATTCTATTCTATTCTATTCTATTCTATTCTATTCTATTCTATTCTATTCTATTCTATTCCATTCCATTATATTCTATTACATTCTATTCCACTCTATTCCATTCCACTCTATTCCATTCCATTCCGTTCCATTCTGTTCCGTTCTATTTTTTTCCATTCCATTCTGTTCCATTCCGTTCCATTCCATTCCATTCTATTTCTATTTCTATTCTACTCTACTCTACTCTACTCTGCTCTGCTCTGCTCTGCTCTGCTCTGCTCTGCTCTGCTCTATTCTATTCTATTCTAGTTTTTGCTTGATAGACTTGTGATGTCCCTTCATTTGGGCATCTTCATGACTAGTTAAATTTCCTTCTCCTGCACTGCCTTCCCTGGGGCCTTTAAGGATTGTAAAGTTTGAACAATAGGGGAGAAGCTGCAGTGGAATAGTACTACTACTACTACTACTACTACTACTACTACTACTAATAATAATAATAATAATAATAATAATAATAATAATAATAATATTTGGAAGGGACCTTGGTGTTCATCTACTCCAACCTATACCATTTCAGACAAATGGCTGTCCAGTCTCTTCTTAAAAACTTCCAGTGTTGGAGTATTCACCGCTTCTGGAGGCAGGTGGTTCCACTGGTTAATTGTTCTAACTGTCAGGAAGTTTCTCCTTAGTTCTAGGTTGCTTCTCTCCTTGATCAGTTTCCATCCGTTGCTTCTTGTCCTGCTTTCAGATGCTTTGGAGAATAGCTTGACTCCCTCTTCTTTGGGGCAGCCCCTGAGATATTGGAAGGCTAATATCCTGTCCCCCCTCGTCTTTCTCTTCATTAAACTAGACATACCCAATTCCAGCAGCCGTTCCTTAAATGTTTTCTGTGTGCCAAGACTCTCCATTGCTTCTTTAATAAAGCAAGCTGAAGGATAGTCACCGAGAGACCAGCTTGTGAAAATCAAAGTATTTTAAGCACTCCGGAGAAAAAGATTGAAAACCCTAAGATTCTAAGTCTCTTCCAGAGGAAAACAAAAGTTTTGACCATTTGCAAAACAGATGGCAAGATGGAGAAAGCGCACGTGATGGCTTCTCACTTTAGCTGGGCATCTTGTGTGTTTAGAATTGTTGTGTGGGGATTAGAATATTTTTAGATTTGGGATATCCCAATTCTCTCTCGCTTTTCTCGCTTTCATCTGTGGCTCCAAAGCTGACTGTCGAAATTGGGGGAGAAGGGAGGGGGCATTTGCCAGGATGCTTGTTTTCCAACCTCACAATTTCCCATCCGCTTCCCACCTTCCTAATTGCTCACACTTCCCAATCATAAAGGAGAAGTTCCTTTTTTAAAAAATCACCCTCCCTAGGGATTTAATAAGGTAGAATAACAAAGTTGGAAGGGATCTTGGAGGTCTTCTAGTCCAACCCATTGCACAAGCAGGAGACCTGATATTATTTGAGACAAATGGTTGTCCGGTCTCTTTTTGAAAGCCCCCGGTGATGGAGCACCCATAACTTCTGAAGGCAAGTTGCTAATAAGGCTATGGATCTATCTATCTATCTATCTATCTATCTATCTATCTATCTATCTATCTATCTATCTATCTATCTATCTATCTATCTACCTACCTACCTACCTACCTCCATTCATCTATCTATCTATCTATCTATCTATCTATCTATCTATCTATCTATCTATCTATCATCTTTTTTTTTAAGTACATCAGAAGCAGGAACCCAACCAGAAAATCAGTTGGGCCACTTGATAACAATGGTCAGAAGGGGATAATCAGAGAAGACAAGGAGATTGCTGAGAGGCTAAATGACTTCTTTGCCTCCGTTTTCACCGAGGAGGATAGAGAACATTTGCCTGCCACTGAATTAGTTTTCCCAGGGAGGGAAATAGAAGAATTAAACCTGATAGAGATTAAACAAGGAAGATGTTCTTGCATGCCTTTCTAAACTAAACGTCAACAAATCGCCGGGTCCAGATGGCATCCACCCTAGAATTCTCAAGGAACTCAAGTGTGAAATTGCTGAACTTCTAGCTAAAATATACAATCTTTCTCTAAGATCAGGCACTGTACCGGAGGATTGGAGGGAAGCAAATATAACCCCGATCTTCAAGAAAGGATCCAGAGGTGATCCAGGAAACTATAGACCAGTCAGTGTAACCTCAGTTCCAGGCAAACTGATGGAAACCATTATTAAAGATAAAATTACAGGGCACATAGAAAAACAGGCATTGCTGAAAGAAAATCAACATGGTTTCTGCAAAGGCAAATCATGTCTTACTAACTTGTTAGAATTCTTTGAGGGTGTAAATAAATACATAGATAAAGGGGCCCCAGTTGATATTGTATATCTTGACTTTCAAAAAGCTTTTGACAAAGTTCCTCACCAAAGGCTCCTAAAAAAGCTCTCCAGCCACGGAATTAGAGGACAGGTCTTGTCCTGGATTGGTAACTGGCTAAATTGTAGGAAGCAAAGGGTGGCAATAAATGGACAATTCTCCGGATGGAAAGAAGTGAGAAGTGGTATACCCCAAGGTTCAGTTTTGGGACCTTTACTTTTTAATTTATTCATCAATGATCTCGATGTACAAGTTAATAGTGAGGTAGCCAAGTTTGCTGATGACACTAAATTATTCCGGGTTGTGAAAAGTGAAACTGATTGTCAGGAGCTCCAGAAGGATCTCTCGAAATTGTGTGAGACCACACTTGGAGTACTGTGTACAGTTCTGGTCACCACACCTCAAGAAGGATATAATGGAACTGGAAAAGGTGCAAAGAAGGGCAACAAGAATGATCAAGGAAATGGAGCGCCTCCCTTATGAAACCAGATTGCAACGCCTTGGTCTCTTCAGCCTTGAAAGACGGCGTTTAAGGGGTGACTTGATCGAAGTGTATAAAATCATGCATGGGATAGAAAAGGTGGATAGAGAAAAATTCTTTTCTCTATCACACAATACCAGGACAAGGGGGCACTCCCTAAAGCTCATAGCTAAGAAAGTGAGGACAAATAAAGGGAAATATTTCTTTGCCCAGAGGGTCGTTGATTTATGGAATTCACTTCCTGAAGGGGTCGTGACAGCTGTCAGCCTTGACAGCTTCAAGGCAGGGCTAGATAGATTCATGGATGCAAAGTGTATCGGTGGTTATTAAAACGGATGTCCACGTGCCGCCTCTATGTTGGTTGAGGCAGGCAGGATTCCCTTGGGTACCATTTGTTTGGGGGTCAAGGGAAAGGGAGGGTTATGCCTTCTCTTTCTGCTCAAGATCCCCATGTACAATTGGTGGGCCACTGTGTGACACAGAATGCTGGACTCGATGGGCTTTGGCCTGATTCAGCATGGCTCTTCTTATGTTCTTATGTTCTTATCTATCTATCTATCTATCTATCTATCTATCTATCTATCTATCTATCTATCTATCTATCTATCTATCTATCCCTCCCTCCCTCCCTCCCTCCCTCTCTCTCTCTCTCTCTCTCTCTCTCTATCATCTATCTATCCATCCATCTATCTATCTATCTATCTATCTATCTACCTACCTACCTACTTCCATTCATCTATCTATCTATCTATCTATCTATCTATCTATCTATCTATCTATCTATCTATCCATCCATCCATCCATCTCTCTCTCTCTCTCTCTCTCTCTCTCTCTCTCTCTCTCTCTCTCTATCTACCTACATACCTCCATTCATCTATCTATCTATCTACCTACATACCTCCATTCATCTATCTATCTATCTATCTATCTATCTATCTATCT
>JARGCV010001160.1:0-5000 GCA_034064705.1 Bothrops alternatus | reverse complement strand
AAAATCAGTTGCAAAATAGGTCACATCTTTCTTCCCGTGGGAGTATCTTCTGATCTATGGCTACCTTGGTGAATTTTATTAATGACGCGCTCCTTCCTGGCCTGCGTAACTCAGCAGTATTTTTCTAGCAGGTGTTAGAATGGGATTGCACAGCCTTTCATTTTCTCTTCTCCCACCCACCCACCCCTCAAATCCCCAAGGATTTGTTTCCATGGCGTTTCAGTTTATCGCCCATCCAGCCGGCGACATCAGATCATCACTTACTGCTAAAGCTGAGCCTTCACATTCTTCATTTCTCCAATTCTTCATTCCCGAATTTTGCTGAGATGACATTTCCCCCACCCCTCCGCTGCCATCCGATGCTTCAGTCTCAGCCCAGGTGGTGTCCTCATTCTGAGGAGAGACGGCGAGCGCATTTTTAATTTTTAACAGCCCCACCGACGTCTGCTGGTTCCGTAAACACTTGCTCCATTTGAATGAGTGCACAGTAAGGAGAAAAAGAGGTGGGGATGCGATGGCTCAGTGGTTAAAGTTTAAGATAAGACAAGACAAGACAAGACATCTGTTTTCGATGTAAAGACATTGAGACGAGGCAGGAGTTACAACAGTCTTCTCTTTATTTACTCTCCAACAGAACCAATACAAAATGGCTCAGATTCCTTTTCTATCCCTTTGCAGGGACAGTGTCAACCAATCAATGCAACGGATTCTCCCGCCTTGCACATGCGCAATAGGCTGGAGACAGCCTGTCTGGTCCAGGACATAACAAAGATAACCTTTATTGTCATTTTTTGTTTTACTGTGGGCTCAACAGCACACATCGAAAATGAAATTTAGTTGCTCGTTCTCAGAGTGAAACACATTCATGAAACACATAAACATACTATGAACAACCTATGCATAGTCCCACACCCCTACATATACATAACAAATAAATATTAATTACTGTCCATCTTGAATTTATAACGGAAGGAAGAAGCTTGAGAGTTCACAAGGTTAATGCTGTATGGAAGGAAACTATGGCTGAATCTGGATGTTCTACTTCGGATACTACGGAGCCTCCACCTCCCAGAAGGGAACAAGGAAAACAGGTCGTGAAGAGGTTGTGTAGTGTCCCAGATAATCTTAGGGACCTCTGCTCAAGGAACGCTTCTGTGCTATGTCCTGGATGGGAGGGATAGAACTGCCAATGATCTTTTCTGCCATCCTCACCACTCTCTGCATCGCCTTCCTGTCTGAAGGAGTGACGCTTCCAAATCAGACTGTGATGCTGTATGACAGGAAGCTCTCGATCGTCCCCCTGTAGAAAGTGGTCAGGACAGGGGAAGGAAGATATGCTTTTCTCATGCGATGCAGAAAATGCTGCTGTGCCCACTTCACCTGTTTCTCACTGGTGAAGATGCTGAGCTTGTCAGCTGGAAAGGCAAGATTTGAGACCTCACCACTGCACGCCGGCGGTGAACTCCCATACCTTGCTCCAACTCCTCCCTATCTAGCCCCTTTGTTGTTGTTAGTTGCAAAGTCGTGTCCGACCCATTGTGACCCCATGGACAATGTTCCTCCAGGCCTTCATGTCCTCTGCCGTCTTCTGGAGTCCCATTGAAGCTCACACCCAATGCTTCGGTGATTCCATCCAGCCACCTCATTCTCTGTCGTCCCCTTCTTCTCTTGCCCTCCATCTTTCCAGCATCAGGCTCTTCTCCAGTGAGTCCTTCCTTCTCATTAGGTGGCCAAAGGACTTGAGTTTCAACTTCAGGATCTGGCCTTCTAAAGAGCAGTCAGGGTTGATCTCCTCTAGGATTGACCAGTTTGATCGCCTTGATTTGAAAGCCTGCAAATGTGAGTAGATAAATAGGTATCACTTCGGTGGGAAGGGAACAGCATTCCCTGAGCCTCAGTGGATAGTCATGGTGGCCACACAAGCATGGAAATGTCTTTGGACAACACTGGCTCTCTTGGTTAAGAAATGAAAATGAGCACCACCCCTGATGGGAAAGGGGACACCTTTACCTTTATCTAAGGAGGAAAAAGGAGAGAGAAATCTTATTATTGTTGCTTTCCAAGGCATCTTGGAATTTCAGTCAGGGCAAACCTTTTCAGTTAGGTATGCCAAAAATTCATAAATACCCAATTTAATGCAGAATGCAGACTAGCAGAATTGGAGGGGACCTTTGCAGGACTTCCAGTCCAGCCTCATGCTCAAGCAGGAGTCCCTTGACCATTCCAGAAACACGGCTGTCCAATCTCTTCTTAAAAACTTCCAGTGAGGGAGCACCCACAAGTTGACCCTTCCAACTCTGACAATGAGGATGATGATGTTGATGATGAAATTAGGGAACAACAGCAGTGCTGGAAGGGATTGGGCTTTCCTGGGAGGAGGAGGAGGAGGAGGAGGAGGAGAAGGAGGAGGAGAAGGAGGAGGAAGAAGAGGAAGAGGAAGAGGAAGAGGAAGAGGAAGAGGAAGAGGAAGAAGAGGAAGAGGAAGAGGAAGAGGAAGAGGAGGAAGAGGAAGAGGAAGAGGAAGAAGAAGAAGAAGAAACAACTAGAGAACAGCAGCAGTGCTTAGAAGGGAGTGAGTTTGAAGGGATGAGAAAGAGGAGGAGTAGGAGCAGGAGAAGGAGCAGGAGGAGGAGAAGAAGAAGAAGGAGAGGAGAAGAAACTACTAGAGAACAGCAGCAGTGCTAGAAGGGTTTGTAGGGATGAGAAAGAGGGGCAGGACGAGAAGAAGGAGGAGGGGGCATGAGAAAGAGGAGGAGGAGAAGGAGGAGAAAGAGGAGGGGAGGGGGGAGGAGGAAAAAGAAGAAGAAGAGGAAGAAGAAGAAGAAGAAGAAGAAGAAGAAGAGGAGGAGGAGGAGGAGGAGGAGAGGAAGAAGAAGAAGAAGAAGAAGAAGAAGAAGAAGAAGAAGAGGAGGAGGAGGAGGGGGAGGAGGGGAGGGGAGGGGGAGGAGAAGGAGGAGGAGAAGGAGGAGGAGAAGAAGGAGGAGGAGGAGGAGGAGGAGGAGGAGGAGGAGAACGACTATGGAGTCCTTGATGCTCTCAGAGCTGAGTTGTTTCCTTGCAGATGTTTTATTACCCAAACTAGGTAACATCATCCATGCTAGTCTGATGATTATGGTAGCCTGGATTATTCTACCTGATTTGGGATCATGAAACATCTGCAAGGCTCAGAGACCATTGAGGACCCCTCATTTCAACCCTGAGCTGCAACCATTCTCCTTCTTTGCTACGACAACATGTTTCCAACAGAGGTTGGCATTCTGTGTGATGGTGCCTCCCCTTGGAACAAGTTTTGATGGACCCATTAGGGAGCTACCTCTTCTATCAAGAGAGAGGCAAGGATCTGGCAAAGGAGGTAGGCAAGGGGACGATTTGGCATTCAGGCCAACCTTCCCGTGTCAAAGGGGGCTTTTGAGCGAGTGAATCGGACAAATGAGCGGAGGGACAGATAGGCTGGTTGACTTATCTCCCAGCTACAGTCCTCACTTAACTCAACGGTTGCTTCGCTAATCTCTGTTTCACCAGCCTTAGTGTCACGGAATGAAGGTAAAGCTGAAGGAAAGAAAGCCGGGTGCGTGTTCTCCGATTTAATCCTGCAGAGTTTTCCATTGTACTACTGTCCAACTTAAGAAGAAGTTGTACAAACAGAGAAGAGCAACAAAGATGATCAGGGGACTGGAGGCTAAAACATATAAGGAACAGTTGCTGGAATTGGGTATGTGGTTCCGCCCCAGACGTCTGATGGACCCAGAGAGTTTTCAGAGGACGCTTGGGGAAATACCGGATTCTCTCATTCACAGTTCGGCAGAGTCCCTGGTTACGGCCTGGAATATGGCTGCGAAGGGGGCTCTTGACCAGATTGCGCCGCTGCGACCTCTCTGTGGTAGCAGACCCAGGAGATATCCTTGGTTTACTGAAAAACTCAGGGGGATGAAGCGCCAGAAGAGACACCTAGAGAAGTGATGGAGGAAAAGTAAATCTGTATCTGACCGAACACTATTAAGATCTTATATCAAGACTTATCAGGTGGCGCTCAAGGCGGCAAGATGCGCGTATCATTCCGCCTTGATTGCATCTGTGGAATCCCGCCCAGCCACCCTGTTTAGGGTGACTCGCTCCCTCTTTAATCAAGGGGGGGTTGATGCACCCTTGCAGGGTAGTGCTGAGGATTTTAATAAGTTTTTCGCAGATAAAATCGCCCAGATTCGCATGGACCTTGACTCCAATTGGAATGCAGTGTCGGCTGATAATGATTCAGTCGAGGTGACAGGGACTCGTCTTGATCCTGTTGTGTGGGAGGAGTTTGACCTGGTAGCACCCGATGAAGTGGACAAGGCCATGGGAGCTGTGAGTTCCGCCACCTGTTTATTGGACCCGTGCCCCTCCTGGCTGGTTTTTGCCAGCAGGGAGGTGACGCGGGGCTGGGTTCAGGAGATTGTCAACGCTTCTTTGAGGGAGGGGTCCTTTCCAGCTCCCTGCAAGGAGGCAATTGGGCACCCCCTCCTCAAGAAGCCTTCCCTGGACCCAGCTGTGTTAAACAACTACCATCCTGTCTCCAATCTTCCCTTTATAGGTAAGGTTGTTGAGAAGATGGTGTCACTCCAGCTCCAACGGTCCTTGGATGAGGCCAATTATCTGGGCCCTCAGCAGTCAGGATTCAGGCTCGGCTACTCCACGGAAACTGCTTTGGTCGCACTGACGGATGATCTCTGGCAGGCCCAGGATAGGGGACATTCCACTATCCTGGTGCTACTTGACCTCTCAGTGGCTTTCAATACCATTGACCATGGTATCCTTCTGCGCTGGCTGGAGGGTTGGGAGTTGGGGGCACTGTTTTGCAGTGGTTCAGCTCCTACCTCACTGGTCGGTCACAGTCGGTGTTGGCAGGGGGTCAGAGGTCGACCCCTAGGTTCCTCCCTTGTGGGGTCCCTCAGGGATCGGTCCTCTCCCCTCTGCTGTTTAATATTTACATGAAACCGCTGGGTGAGATCATCCGCCAACAC
>JARGCV010001159.1:0-50520 GCA_034064705.1 Bothrops alternatus | reverse complement strand
CCCCGCCTTCCCAGCCCCTGCCGGGCTGAGCCATTCTCGCCGCGGAAACCCTTTCAAGGTGACCCGCCCTTCCTCCTGCTTCCCCCCTCCCCATTCTTTCCCCCCATAAATAAAGATTCAGAAAGTTCACCCATAAAAGTCAAGTGGGTGTTTAGTTTCATGCTGTCGAAGGAAACCCTTAAAGGTATAGGAACTTAGCTGGCCCCCACCAGACACGAGTTGAGATCTCTGTATAGGATCGCCTGGCCCTAGGCACGCTCGCTTTGGGGGGGGGGTAGCTATCCAGAAAAGCCAGGGACAAACCTAGCCTTTCTGATCCAGCCACCCCTTCCCTCCCCCGCCCCAAGAGACCACTTTGAATGTGGCCCTGCTTGACGGCTGAACGTCTGAATGATTAAACTGAGTCTCCTTGGGAGGTGTGTTGCTTGGGCAATGCTCTTCGCCGACATCCCCCCCCGACCCAGAAGCTCAAGTTCAAATCAAGCGTCAAGCTCCACCCAAACCCCCCCCTCCCCTTAATTTTGGACGCTTTCTAAAGCCTTCCGCCAGGCCCCAGGGGTCTCCACCGCGCTTCTTCCAGGCAACGAATCCCGAAACTCGTTTCGACCGGAGCTCTCCAAACCGACCAAAAAGGCGGATCGCCCTGCGATTATTTCCCACCCACCCACCCACCCACCCGCAGGGAAGACCCAACGCGGGATGGGAGAATCAGTCCGACAACTGCGGCTCAAATCGTTGCGGGAGTCTGGCCGCTTCGTTTGACCCGGGCACGTGAGAATGGGAGATTCCGGTGAAGGAGAAGAGTTGGAGGAAGGGAGGGGGGGATGCTGGGAGGAAGCGAGGCGGAAGGCGGCCTGGCCTCGTTTCCTGAATCAAACATTGTATTTACACCTGCGCTGCAGAAAGAGCGAAAGAGGGGCTGACTCGTGTTTCTGTTCCTCCTCAGCGGTGTAATTTGCAAATGCGTTCCTTATGGCCGAGCCTCTAAGACCATCTGGGTTTAATAAAAGCCCCCAACATCCTTTCCTGCATACGGGCAGGATACACTACGATACACAGAGGAGAGAGAGAGAGAGAGAGAGAGAGAGAGAGAGAGAGAGAGAGGGAGGGAGGGAGGAGGGAGGGAGGGAGGGAGGAAGGAAGGAAGAGAGAGAGAGAGGGGAAGGAGAGAGAGAGAGAGAGAGAGAGAGAGAGAGAGAGAGAGAGAGAGAGAGAACACAACAAAACACAACACAAGCAAGGGCATACATATAAATCCTTGTGTGTGTGTGTGTGTGTGTGTGTGTGTGTGTCTGTGTGTGTGTCTGTGTGTCTCAGCCTGACCAGGGGCGCTGCTTTTCCCAAACGTAATTCCGATAGCCAGTTTAATGGTTTGATCAAGGGACGGTGGAATGGGATGGGTCCTTCACAATGTTTTGGCTGGATGCAACACAGCGTCCTGGTTTTCTATTTTAAGTCAAATTGGATTTTTTACGCATAGATGGTAAGGCTTGTTCTTCTCAACCCTGGCTTTCCAGAACAAACTAAAACAGGGCAATGTTCTGACTGCAGCTAGTGTTATTGTGGTTCGTCAGATTATTAGTGCTTTTTACCCCCCTTTTAAAGAAAGAAATAACTTTCCCCCCCCCGCCGCCGCCAGGAGGAGGGGAACATCAGAAAATGGAAAGATGATTAACTTGGACTATGGAAAAAATAAAATGTCCCCGCACTAAGATGCAGCCACAGGTATAGAATCAATTTCTTGGAAATTCAGCAGGGACCCAGCCTGAGAACCAGACAGGATCATTTCTCAGGTGGGGGCTGCTTTTTGACAGAGAAGAAAATACATCAAAGTCCCAACTAAATGAAGGCGTTGTAAATTTCCGTTTTCACTGTAAAGTCTTTAGGTAAGATGGAGCGGATGGTCTAAACTGGATTGAGACTTCGAAGTGAGTTTCCACTGATGTGTAAACTGCATTCAAACAGTATTTGTGCCGACATTGTTTGAAGAGATTGCGAAGAAGAGAGAGAGAGAAAGATTGCAAAGGAGAGAGAACACTCAAGTTCAATTCCTTCCTTCCTTCCTTCCTTCCTTCCTTCCTTCCTTCCTTCCTTCCTTCCTTTTTCCATTCCTTTCTTCTATACTCAGAAGAAAAAGGGAAGGAAAAGAGAGCAAAGGAAACCCAGAAACAAATCCAGTCTATTTTACTCCTGAAATGCTGGGGTATAATTACAATAAAATTCTAAAAAAGATTTGCACAGGTTTTCCCCCCAAGAGATTTGAAACCAATGAGTGATTTTATACGCAGAACGTTGAAAGTCAGATGCATTAATAAAGTGTGCACATAAAACAAGTTTACATATAGGTAGAGACAGCTGCGCCCAGCTGATTATTTTGGAAAAAAATATCTTCATCTATGGCCCCTAGATGTACACAGCGGATATTTCTATGAAGATGTAAGGATATGGTATATATGTCCCGGACACTGAATGTGAGAGGATGGAGGAAAGGAAAGGAAAGGAAATAGGGAAAGGAAAGGAAAAGAACAGAAAGGAAATAGGGAAAGGAAAGGAAGGAAAGGAAAGGAAGGGAAAGAGGAAGGGAAGGGAAGGAAGGGAAGGGAAAGGAAGGGAAAGGAAAGGAAAGGAAAGGAAAGGAAAGGAAAGGAAAGGAAAGGAAAGGAAAGGAAAGGAAAGGAAAGGAAAGGAAAGGAAAGGAAAAGAACGGAAAGGAAAGGAAAAGAACGGAAAGGAAATAGGGAAAGGAAAGGAAGGGGAGGGAAGGGAGGGGAGGGAGGGGAGGGAAGAGGAGGGAAAGGAAAGGAAGGGAAAGGGAAGGAAAGGAAAGGAAATAGAGAAAGGGAAAGGAAGGGGAGGGAAGGAAATAGAGAAAGGAAAAGAAAAGAAAGTCAAGGAAATAGAAAAGGGAAGGGAAAGGAAATAGAGAAGGAAAGGAAATAGAGGGAAAAGAATAAGGAAGAAAAATATATCTGTTTATTCATAGATCCACTCCAATACATCAAAGAAACAACCAGATTGGAAGGCTTTTCAGAAGAACGCAACAGGAGTTTTGTAAAGCTACAAGCGAACCTGAGCAGCAAATCGAAACCGAGAGAATCAGCCCCCTTGACTTGGGCGCCTCTTCCACAGCCGAAAAAAGCGGGCCAGGGGGCTTCGGGATCGGCCCCAACCCCGGCAGTCCAAAGGGCTCTTTGCCGCCCAGCCCAGCCCAGCCCCGCGCCGCGCCCGGGGTGGGATGGGGTGGGCGGAAGCTGAGCTGCCCCCGCAGGCCGGCTCCGAGCGGGGACTCCAGGGCCAAGGGCGAGAACGACAGCCCACCCCCGCCGCCCCTCCAGACGTTCATTGACTCCCCTTCCTGCCTTCCCCTCGAGGGAAAACTTGGCTCGGGTCAAAAGCCACCCCGAAAACTCAACTGGCTTCGAGAAAGCGGCCCAGCCTCAGCCGAGGGTCGCGGAAGCTAAGCCTCTTGAGATCAGCAGCCCCCAGGCCCCGTCGAAGAGGGTCGTGTGTGTGTGTTTGTGTGTGTGTGTGTGTGTGTGTGTGTGTGTGTGTGTTGCCAACAGCAGGCCGTCCAGAAACAGCGCAGAGAGGAAGGGGAAAGGGGATTCCGGCTAGGATTCCGCCTTTGTGTTGCATTGGAGATGGACCTCCAAAGGCTTTTTGGTTTTGTTCTGGAAAAGCAGATCTTCTAGGGGAGCTGTTTCTCTCTTCCCTCCCGTGACCTTACACACACGAAGACACATACACACAGAGAGAAAGAAAGAGAGAGAGAGTTAGAAAGAGAGAGACAGAAACAGAAAGAGAGACAGGGAGACAGAGAGACGGGGAGACGGGAGACAGAAAGAGACAGAAAGACAGAAAGAGAAAGACAGACAGAGAGAGACAGACAGACAGAAAGAGAGGAGAGAGAGAGAGAGAGGGAGGGAGAGACAGAGAGACAGACGGAGGGAGGGAGGGAGGGAGAGAGAGGGGGGGGGAGATCTTTCTAGCCAAACCGACTTTTATTTTCTCTCCAATGAGCCCTTCTTTAACCGCCTAGCAAAGCGAAGTCAGAATTAAACCGCCAATCCACTGAGCTCACCTTCATCTTAAATCTTGTTTTAGAGTTTTATTCCTCCAACCAACAACTAAACGCCAACACCTGGAGTCTTTCTCAGCGGTGGCATCTCTGAACTCGACTCCCTCTAAACAGCCTGACTACAGAGTTCATCGTTCCCAGCGCCCTGTTCTGTTGAGACACTTAAGGACGGTGGGCCCAGGTTTCCCCCCCCCCCAAGCGCGTCTTGTTTTGGATCGCAATAAACCCCGACATTTTTGGGTTGTTGTTTTTTTTACTGGTCCCAATATTATTTTAAAAGTCGAAATTTCTTTTCTCCTACGTTACCCAGGGGGCTGTTGAAATAACTGGGGTAAAAAGGTTAGTCAATAACAAAACAGAGGCCAGTAAAAAAAAAATTCCGATTAGTTGTTTTATATAGGAAGCTTGTACAAAACGAATAGGAACTTGAGGCGTGGGGACTACAGACAAAAAATCTCAGAAGAGCTGATCTGGTGAAGCCGAGGAATATTCCTCTTTTTCTTAAGAAAATGTTTCCTTCAGAGTTTATTTTGTCTGTCTGGGCGTGGGGGGGGGAAGAGAGAGAGAGAGAGAGAGAGAGAGAGAGAGAGAGAGAGAGAGAGAGAGAGAGAGAGAGAGAGAGAGAGAGAGAGAGAGAGAGAGAGAGAGAGAGAGAGAGAGAGGAGAGAGAGAGAGAGGAGAGAGAGAGAGAGAGAGAGAGAGAGAGAGAGAGAGTCGGCGGTTCATTCATTGGGGGCCCGGCGCTTTTAATCTTTAGATTAGATAGAAATGTTTAGAAAAGGGACTCTGTCGAGTTTCTGACTCTAGTAGTTCAATGCTTAATTAAAATCAGCTTTTGTATTCTGGGTTTTATCTGCCCCGCGCCAGAGCTTCTCCTCTCTGTAGCTGGACCGTAAATCTTAGATCTAAAAAAGCAGCAGAAGAGTGCTTTAAAAACAGCTACACGTTTTAAAGACGTTTACAAAAACGGGGGGGGGAGAGGGGAGGAAGCCAAACTAAGAATTAATTCAGCAAAGTAAAACGTTGGGGATTTTTTTTTTCTCTTTTTCCTGAGGGAAAGGAAATAGGGAAATGAAAGGAATTAGAGAAGGAAAGGAAACAGAGAAAGGAAAGGAAATAGAGGAAAAAGGAAGTAGGAAGGTAGAAGAAAGAAAGAAAGAAAGAAAGAAAGAAAGAAAGAAAGAAAGAAAGAAAGAAAGAAAGAAAAGAAAGAAAGAAAGAAAAGAAAAGAAAGAAAGAGAAGAGGAAGAGGAAGAGGAAGAAAGAAAGAAAGAAAATAGGGAGGGAGGAGAAGGAAGGAAGGAACGAACGAACGAAGGAAAAAGATTCAAAATGGAGGCTATCAGAATGCTGTCGTATATACAATCCACTTCTTCTTACAGGTTGTTATGGCCCCACAGCCAAAAATTTTCTCTTTTTTTAAAGAAGAGTAGCTGATCCAAGCGCCAAGAAAAGAGAGGGGAGAGGGGAGGAGTAGGAAAGAAAATAGGGAAAGGAAGCAAGAGGCGAGGAGAAACCCAGCAATGGGTAGCAGTGGGGAAGAATGGCAAGAAGCCTTCCTTGGACCTGGATGAAGAGACACCAGTGCCCGGAACAGTAATTGACAAGGTCTGAGTGCAACTGCTCCAAGAAACTGTCATTGACTCACCTCCCTCCGCCTGGGTTGTAAACTACAAGCAGTTGTAAATATCAGACTCCATCCAAGCCGGTCACCGAAAATCTGAATGGCTACTTAAGCTCTGGAGAGTCCTCCCAGTCTCTCTTCCCCCCTTCAACCACCCTACTCCTTTTTCATTCAAAGCAATGTTTTTCCATCTAGGAAAGATTCCAAAATGGATAGGGGGGGGAAAACCTATTTTAAAAAAACCCACAGGTTTAGGAAGACTGTCTTAAAGGAGATTTGGGCTTCAGAGGGAAAGGAAGTCTGACTTCCTTTCTATAAAAAGCTTCTTTGGACAAGGGATAGGATAGGATAGGATAGGATAGGATAGGATAGGATAGGATAGGATAGGATAGGATAGGATAGGATAGGATAGAACAGAAGTAGAATAGAATAGAATAGAATAGAATAGAATAGAATAGAATAGAATAGAATAGAATAGAATAGAATAGAATAGAATAGAATAGAATAGAATAGAATAGAATAGAATAGAATGAAGAGAAAAGGAATAGAAGTAGAATAGAATAGAATAGAATAGAATAGAATAGAATAGAATAGAATAGAATAGAATAGAATAGAATAGAATAGAATAGAATAGAATAGAATAGAATAGAATATGAAAAGAGTAGAGTAGAGTAGGGTAGGGTAGGGTAGAGTAGAGTAGAGTAGAATAGAGTAGAATAACAGAGTTGGAAGGGACCTTGGAGATCATCTAGTCCAACCCCCTGCTCAGGCAGGAAACCCTGTACCATTACAGACAAATGGTTGTCCAATCTCTTCTTAAAAACTTCCAGTGTTGGAGCACTCACAACTTCTGGAGGCAAGAAGGCCTTGAGGAGAACTCAAGGCCTTCTCATTACTCACATTCATGGACAGGGAGCCTCTTCTGGTCTCCAAGGATCTCACATAACATTTAAAGGATGCTGAAGGCCACAGATGGGCTGATGGACCTGGGTAAACCTATTTGCTGTGAAGGAAGATTGAAAGTTTTCTGAAGAAGTTTTACCTCTTGGGTAGCTGCCTGTCTTAGTATCTTCCCTAGCCATCTGTCTTCAGCAGTCAGAGTCAGAAAGTGCTGTGAAGATGAAAGAGAGAGATCCAGAAGTCACATGTAGCTGTAAGGCTGCAGGTTGGGAACCTGTGAAGAACAGCTTATGCTTTCTAGATGATTGAATCCCTAATTTTCTTCAAAGGAAGCTGGCTGTTCTGGTGAAAGTCTTAGCTGATGGAGACAGCAGGGGCAGCCTCATCACCAGAGATGGCAAATACCAAGCAAATATGGGCCAATTTTAAAAAAAAAAAGAGCTATGAACCGATCAGAGAGAATATTTGTAGCTGGGGATTGAACTGTGGGATCCTGGGTGCTTTCTGAGCGTGGTGGTTTTCTTGCAGATGTTTCATTACCCAATTATGTAACACTGATGATGTTACCTGGTTTGGTAATGAAACGTCTGCCAGAAAACCGTCCAGTTCAGAGAGCACCAAAGAGCCCATCAAAGATTCAGACTTGTTTAAGACCCCAGGAAGAAGATTTAGACCTGTCTAAGCTTGGAGGAGAGACCAAATGGGTGATCGGTTGGGCTGGCAACTTGGCTTTGTGTAGCCACCAGGCGTTGAATCAAGTGTCTTAAAGAAACTTCACAGAAGTCCGACAGACTTATAAGATCCCATATGGCAGCACTCATCACTTCTTCCCAAATTTAGTCGATCTGTTTACATCTTTTATCTAATATCTCAAATTTGCCTGCAGCTCTTCTCAGTCATTCTAGGAACTTAGTGAAGAAAGGACTAACCATTATTGGACAATTAGCATTTCTTTCATCTTCAAGACTGAACTCTGGGAAAAATGGGAGGATGGGAATCAGCCCAGTCTCAACGTTCTTTTGTTGATTTAATTGATAGAATTCTAATATATATGTGTGTGTGTGTGTCAAGTGGTTATTTTTTAGATTGCACCCTGTAAACCCAAATATGGGAGGAAGAAATCATTCTTTCCTTTGCTTGTTTCAGCTCAACCCAGAGCCATCTGCAAGCACAAATATATATATGTTTTTAAAATTGTTAACAAAGAAATAAGGGATTTCTGAGATAGCTATTTCGAGTTATTTAACTCTCTTCAGTCAGAACTCACCCAGGTTCGAATCCCAGAAAGGGTGAGTTCTGACTGAAGAGAGTTAAATAACTCGAAATAGCTATCTCAGAAATCCCTTATTTCTTTGTTAACAATTTTAAAAACATATATATATATATATATATATATATATATATATATATATATATATATATATATATATATATATATATATATATATATATATATATATATATATATATATATATATATATATATATATATATATATATATATATATATATATATATATATATATATATATATATATATATATATATATATATATATATATATATATATATATATATATATATATATATATATATATATTTCCCCAATATATGTTAGAGCTAGATCATTTACATTCCACTTCCAAGGGCTGAAAAAGTGAATTATGACCCACAAAGATTAAGAAACAGTAAACCCATATAGACTGTAGAACAGCCTAATGTTCTCTAGCTTTTTCTATTGTAGAATAGCATGGTTACATTAGGAAAATTCATTAACTACAATGGCTGGTTGAATATACAGCACTAAGCTATGTTTTACTTTAATGATAGCTTACGTTCTTATTGCCACTGGAGCCAAAAGTTTACAAAACCAATTATGGCTTCCAGTTTGAGCCTCCAAGAAATTTACTGGGACTTCTGTTCCAAATATGTAACCAGGCCCGGGATAAAGAATTTAAAACTAAGCTTGCATTAAATTCTATTGAATTGATTAAATACAGCTGATCGTTTCCCCGAGACTTTTAAGAGTTTCCTATTTAGTGTCAGCATTTGATCCAAACCCCCAGTATTTGTAGGCCTCATGAATCTTAAAAATGCTACATGGGGCTCAAATATGTGCCTTTAAAAAAAAAAAGAAATCCAATCCATTTTTTTTTTTTTGCTAAGAAAGTGGTTCAGTTAATGTTAAGAAACAGCCAAGCTAAGAAGCAAATAAATTAGTGTGTCACATATGAGTTGGAGAGTTGTTGAGACGTTTTGACTCCTAATTTGGAAATGGATTTATCTCGGCACACTTCGGGAGAATCAGGGGCCATCTGTTCAACCTTCACCTCTAGGAGAAGGACCGGCCTTCTTTCAAAGCCTTCAAAGCTTTACCTCCTAGTATAATTAATGCAAGGTGTACTTGCTAGGATGAAGTTGGGTCTAAACCAAGGGTCTTCCAACTTGGCCCTTTTATGACTTGTGGACTTCAGTGGACTTCAGGAATTCCTCTGGGAGTTGAAGTCCACAAGTCATAAAAGGGCCAAGTTGGAAGACCCCTGGTCTAAAAAGAGTCATCCTAAATCTACACTACTCTTTGTCAGTCTGCAGAGATTCACATCCCCAGGAAATGAGGCCAAAGGGGAATTGTGGGAGTTGAAGTCCAACACATTTGGTGGACCCAATATCAGAGAAGGCTGCCCTACAATTGAAATACGGTAGTTGACTGAGTAACAGCAAGTATATAGGTCTCTTCTCAAGAGTTATCTCAATGGGGCTGAAGGCCATCCATTTCTCTGAAGCCAATAGGACATGTTCAGGGGAGATTCTAGGTCCTGATGAAGGTGGGCAAAATTTAGATTGCGGAATTACTGTAAGATCCTGATCTGTGTAAATAACTCAAGAGCCAGTTTCAAGAAGGAAGAAGACCTGGATGGAGAGAGATAGGATAAGAGAGCACATGGGCAGAAGTGCATTCAAACAAAAACTCCTTGCTTGCGTCACCCCTTTTAACAGCTGCAAACAGGGCATTCAGGGTGAGTGGCAATGCAATAGTAATAACAGTGGTTAATAAGCCCTATTATTACTATTATTACTAAACTGAACGGGGGCGGTAGATAAAGATTTTTACATGGGAGAAGAATGACAGGAGGAGTTGTGTGGTTTAATGAGCTTTCTCCAGGGGTGAGGGAGTGAGGTGTTTACACCTGGGCAGGAAAAACCAAAAGTGCAAGTACAAGTGAAACCTGGCTTAAAAACTGTGAGAGGGACCTTGTAGTCCTAGTGGACGATCCCTTAAATATGAGCCAGCCCTGTGCGCTGGCAGCCAAAAAAGCTAATACAATCCTGGGTTCTTTAAACAGAGGCACAGAATCAAAATCAGCATGAAGTATTAGTGCCGCTTTATAAAGCCTTAGTAAGGCCACACCTGGAGTACTGCATCCAGTTTTGCTCACCACATTAAAAAAAAAAAAGATGTTGAGACTTTGGAAAAAGTGCAAAGAAGAGCAACTGAGATGATTAAAGGTCTGGGGACTAAAACATATGAAGAAAGATTGCAGGAATTGGGTATGTCTAGTCTAGTGAAAAGGAGGACGGGGGGGGGACATGATAGCAGTGTTGCAATATTTGAGGGGCTGCCCCAAAGAAGAGGGGGTCAATTTGTTTCCCAAAGTGTAGAGAAAGCAAGACAAGAAACAATGGGTGGACGCTAATGAAGGCGAGAAGCAGCCTGGAATTAAGGAGAAACTTCCTAACAGTGAGGACAATTAACCAGTGGAAGCTTGCCTCCAGACGTTGTGGGTGCTTAGTCACTGGAGGTTTTTAAGAAGAGACTAGACATTCACTTGTCTGGAATGGTAAAGGATCTCCTGCTTGAGCAGGGGGTTGGACTAGAAGATCTCCAAGGTCCCTTCCAACTCTATTCTTTCTTGAATAATAATAATAATAGTAAGTAATAGTAATAGCAATAGCAATAGCAATAGCAATAGCAATAACAATAACAACAACAACAACAACAACAACAACAACAACAACAATAATAATAATAATAATAATAATAATAATAATAATAATAATAATAATAATAATAATAATAATAATGACGGCAAGTCAAATGCCAGGACCGAAGCAAGCCCCACCCCTTTGTGTGACACTGTGTCTGAGATGCAAATGTAGGAAGAGCAGTTTGAACCACCACATTCCATCTGCTCTCTTGCCAATTTGGACACATGCCCACACCCCATGGATCCTGCTGGCTCTCTCCTAAGGGTGGCACCCAAGCCTGCTTTTTTATTATATTGAACAAGTGATGATGGAAACTGTATGCATGTTTGTGTTGCAGCTGAGGAGGGCTGTAAGTCCCCCCCCCCGCCGGGATGCAACCTAGAACCAAGGACGAACAGTGAGAACAACTAACCAGTGGAACGATTTGCCTCCAGAAGGGGTGGGTGCTCCATCACTGGAGGCTTTTAAGGAGAGACTGGACACTGGTCCACTCGTCTGGAATGGTATAGGGTCTCCTGCTTGAGCAGGGGGCTGGACTAGAAGACCTCCAGGGTCTCTTCCAACCCTGTTATTGTGTTATTATTAAATAATAGATAAGGCTTATCAAAGAGAGATCCAACCTACAATTAAGGAGAAATCTCCAGACAGTGAGAACAATTAATCAGTGGAACGGCTTGCCTCCAGAAGGGGTGGGTGCTCCATCACTGGAGGCTTTTAAGGAGAGACTGGACAGCCACTTGTCCAGAATGTTATAGGGTCTCCTGTCTGAGTAGAGGGTTGGACTAGAAGACCTCCAAGGTCCCTTCCAACTGTGTTATTCTATTATGACTTTATGGGCATCAAACCAACACACAAGATTGTTGTATGGGGGGGGAAAGGGGGGATAAACATTCCCAGGTTGGGTTATAGTTGTCAGAGGAAAGCTGAGATGCAAGTTAAGTACGTAGCACCCTATCGCCATATTTTTCCCAGCTGAAATTCATCCTTGTCATTCCATGCCTTAAGGGTGAGTCTGTACGAGCCTTGGACTGGTAAACAAGCAGATGGATTCATACTTTATCATTCTAGCAATAGATCTTGAGAAGTCCTGCTTTGTTGTTTTAAAACAGAGTCTTCTCGTTCATCCTCTCGCCGTGCTCCTTTTTTTAATCTCAAGTTGTCATGAAGAAGAGGGAGATAGATAGATAGATAGATAGATAGATAGATAGATAGATAGATAGATAGATAGATAGATAGATAGATAGACAGATAGACAGACAGACAGACAGAGGAGAGGGAAGAGAGGAGAGAAAGTGTCTATCTTCTATGTACTTTCCCTCTCTATCTCCTTGCATTCTTCTCTTCCATTCCATTCCATATTCTATTCCATATTCTATTCCATATTCTATTCTATTCTATTCTATTCTGCTCTAATTCTATTCTATTCTATTCTATTCTATTCTATTCTATTCTATTCTATTCTATTCTATTCCATTCCATATATTCTATTCTATTCTATTCTATTCTATTCTGTTCCTTATACTATTCCTTATACTATTCCTTATTCTATTCTATTCTATTCTATTCTATTCTATTCTATTCTATTCTATTCTATTCTATTCTATTCTATTCCATTCCATTCCATTCCATTCCATCCATTCCACTCCACTCCACTCCACTCCACTCCACTCTACCCTGGCCATACAGCATGGAATTGGGAATTCCACTTGTTTTAGGCCACGAATTTATAAACTTCTGGTGGCAAGCCGTTCCACTGGTTAATTGTGCTGACTATTAGGTAGTTTCTCCTTAGTTCCAGGTTGCTTCTCTCCTTGATTTCCATCCATTGTTGCTTGCTTGTCTTGCCCTCTGGTGCTTTGGAAAAACAAGTTGGCCTCTCCCTCTTCTTTGTGGCAGCCCCTCAAATACTGGAATAGTGCTATCATGTCTCCCCCCCCCAAGTCCTTTTCTCTTCCCCAATCCTCAACAGCTCTTCATATGTTTTTCTACCTTAATTATCTTCTCTCCACTTCTCTCTTCCCTCCTTCTTTTCATGCTTCCCCCCCCCACACGTCCTGCCAGCTCCTTACCCTTCTTTAAATATGCAGACCAGGCTCCTCCGTTAAGTGTAACACACACACACATACACACATACAAACACACACACACACACACAAACCAGCCGGCCGGGCTAAGGCCAGCTAGCGAGCGAGGAGTTGTAAGCGCTGGCCAATATTTAACTTATATGGCTGAGCCGGCGGCTTTCTCCCCCGCGCCCTCTTTTCCTTCGCGCTCGCTTGTTTGCTCGCGAATTAATCATCCAGCGCGCAGTTGGCGCCAGGGCAGATTGATCCTAAGCAGGAGAAGGGGGGGACGTGAAAAGGACCTGGGGAGGAGGGGGCGCCAAGCCGCTTTCGCACCTTCCAGCTTTTGATCCGAGATTAGCGCAGCCTCCCTTCAGAAGGCCGGTCTCCAGGGGGCTTAGCTGGCGGAGACATTCCGCCAGGCGGAAGTTTGCGCACCGCAGAGCCAAGCTAGCTGCTCCGAGGCCTAATCCGAGAACCAGCCCGGGCCGTGGAGAGCGAGAGGAGGGGAGCCGGCTGGGTGGCTGGAGTAACAACCTCCCCCCGTCTCCGTTGGGAAGAGTCAAGGACCCTTCTCCAACCGGGTGCCCTCCAGCAGCGCCTGGCTCCGGCCATCCCCACCGCCAGCCTCGGTCACCTCGACCTCCCCCCCAGCCTTTGGTGGGCTGTAAATCCCACCCCAAAAAATCCCAAGTTGTCTTGCCGGCTCCGTTTTGGGTGGGAGTGGGCGCGAGCCTTCTCTCTCACTCCGCTCTTCCATCAAATAAAGCCGCTTGGCCGAGCCGTGGAGGAAGTCCTGCCCTCCCCCCTCTCCCCCACGCGCGTTTTGGGTGATTTTCTTTGGACTTTCTCCAGGCTTCCGTAGGCTCCCTTTAGATCCGCCCAGGGTGCGATTTCCACCAGGCCCTTTGAAAACAAGACCTTCTTCAAAGGTGACTTTCTTTCTTTCTTTCTTTCTTTCTTTCTTTCTTTCTTTCTTTCTTTCTTTCTTTCTTTCTTTCTTTCTTTCTTTCCTTCCTTCCTTCTTTTTCTTTCTTTCTTTCTTTCTTTCTTTCTTTCTTTCTTTCCTTCCTTCCTTCCTTCTTTTTCTTTCTTTCTTTCTTTCTTTCTTTCCTTCCTTCCTTCTTTTTCTTTCTTTCTTTCTTTCCTTCCTTCCTTCTTTTTCTTTCTTTCCTTCCTTCCTTCCTTCTTTTTCTTTCTTTCTTTCTTTCTTTCTTTTTTCTTTCTTTCTTTTTTCTTTCTTTCTTTCTTTCTTTCTTTCTTTCTTTCTTTCTTTCTTTCTTTCTTTCTTTCTTTCCTCACCCTTTCTTCTCTTCTGAATTCCCTCCAGCTTTTCAGAAAGAGTGGCGGTTGGGAAAACGACGAGCGACGCGTTCACGGTCCCCTTGCCCTGTTGGAGCCTCCTGGGGTCCCCTAATCTAGATCGGTAACCCAGGAAGGACGCTTGGCTCCTGCTGAGGAAGAGCGAGCTGGGTGGGAGCTGCGGGGCAGGGACGGGGCAGAGGGGAAGTCGAATCCACCCGCGGTCGCGGTGGAAATCCAGGGAGGTTTATTGATCGCTCGCAAAAGGGGTTCACCGATTTGTTGGGCTGGGGAAGGGGGGAAATCGAAGGGAAAACTAAGCGAACTTTGCGGTATGGGTGTCGGAGCTAAGGTCCGAGAAGGAAGGAAGGAAGGAAGGAAGGAAGGAAGGAAGGAAGGAAGGAAGGAAGGAAGGAAGGGGGAAAAGTGAAGGAAGGAAGAAAAAGGGGAAAGAACAGGAGAAAGAGAAAAAAGGAGAGACAGAAGAAAAGATAAGAGAATGGGGGAAGGGAAAGAGAAAAAAGAGAAATATGAGAAGGAAAAAGGGAAAGAAGGAAGGACATGAAAAAGGGAAAATTAGGAAGAAAGGGAGGAAAGGCATGAAAAGGGGGGGGAGAGGAGGCCCGCAGTTGATTCAAAGGTCCGGCCTCAGGAGCTGAACGGCCTTTCTGCTTTCAACAGCTCTTAAAATCTATACCGCGAGTCACCCATTTCCCCTTTCACACAACACCAGAGCCCTCTCGCTTGAAAAAAATGGAGTCCACCCGAAGTCCACTAGGGTAGCACCTGCTTAGTTCTTCACCAGGCCATTTCTCCGGGAAAGGAGTTCCCAAAACATCCCCCCCACCAAAGTCCCTAAAACAAATTCCTTTTCCACCGCAGCCTGGAAAATCGCCTGAACTTCGCAGTCCTTAGAAACCCAGCTCTCTTCCGGGTCAACTTTACAAAAGCTTTTAGGGTTGGGAAAGATTATTTTTTTCCCCAGGGCCCGACATAAATTAGCCATCGACCCTCAGCCCCCGTTTCAAATGCGTAAAACCAACCGGTTGAATTAGAACCCCAATAATCATATCAGAGATTTGAGGAATACCCTACTACACGCTTGCTTCCCTTCGTGGCCCAGTGACTTCAAGGGAGACAAAGATCCAGATTGACACCGGGGTGGGATTCAGTGGGAAAAGGACTGCGTGTGGGAGAGAGGGGGAAAGATGGGGAGGGGAGAGGGAGAAAGAGAGGGAGACTGGGGTTCAAAATATATTCTGGGTTTAGCAATAGGATCTTTGGTTTAATGTTGATCACATTAATATTGAACCAGATAAGAGAAACACCAATCAAACAAAGTGTTAACAGGAGTATAGTGGAGGATGGACGCAAGGAGTGGGGGAAAAAGGCTTACTAATTCAGACGCTTTCAATGACTAATAATTAGTATTGTATATCAGGTGCCATGATGATTGCTGCATAATATGTTTTTATGTTCAATGTTGATTGGTTTTAATAAAAGAATTATTAAAAAAATATATATATTCTGGGCATCCTGGGTTTTGTAGTTTTCTGGATCTGGACACAGGATCTGTAACAGCTTTGGTAACATCCATTCTAGCCTTAATTTGTGTGTGTGTGTGTGTGTGTGTGTGTGTGTGAGAGAGAGAGAGAGAGAGAGAGAGAGAGAGAGAGAGAGAGAGAGAGAGAGAGAGAGAGGGAGGGAGGGAGGGAGGGAGAGAGAGACGGGTTCAAAATATATTTTTGGTGTAGTTTTCTGGATAGTTGGGAGACCGACTCTGTAACGCCTTGGTAAGATCTAGTCTGGCCTTAATTATGTATGAGTGTGTGTGTGTGAGTGAGAGGGAATGAGTGAGAGAGACGGTGTGTGTGTGTGTCAAAATGTATTCTCGGTATCCCGAGTCTTGTAGTTTTCTGGATTGTTGGGTCTGTTGGGCCAAGTCTTTGCTAACCTCTAGTCTAGCCTTAGTATTGTGTGTGTTTGTTTGTCTGCCCCCTCGGCTTCTTTCAAGGCGACCGGGAGAGAAGAGGAGATATTTTTGGGGGGGGGGGATCCAAATGATCCTCGAGGCTGGTTTCCTGCACGGCTTTCAGCCCCCTGGCGCCGAAGAGCTTTTAGCCCTGGCTTCGAAAAATGCAACGTTGGGAAGGCTAATCGCGTTACATGTTCCGCTTCTATCTTGACCACATTTGCGCCGCCGCCAAAGCCGGCCTCTTGCTTCTCCCTCCTAACTATACAAACGGGCCGAGTGTCTCCAAACACACAATCCCTTTTATCTCTTTCAAGAGTGGCGCAGGGCGGGGGGTGGGAAGGAGAGAGGGAGAGAGAGAGAGATAACGCCGCCCGCTTCGCCATCCTTTCGTTTGCCCTCAAGTCAAGCCTCCTCGCCAATTCTCAAGAATAATTTACGGCTTGGTTGGCCTTGTCAATGCGGCCGATGGGAGCGCATCCCCGCGTGAAAATCTTCCGCTCCTACCGCAGTCGCCCTCTTCTTCCTTACAACCCACAAGTTCACGACGGCACTTCTCCGGCCGCGTTTGTGTCTCGGAGCGTCTGGTTTCCCCGCGGGCGCTATTTGGAGAACTTCCCAAAAGGCAGCGAGGTCAATCCGGCCCTTTCTTGCGCCTAGTAAGAAATTAGAAGATCTGCGCCTCTTTTAGGAGGCCAGCCTCTAATTGTGAAAGGGGTTCTGCCATCCCTTTCTCCGATCTCTGTCTTCACACGCACACGCACACGCACACACCCCGTCTCCCCTCACCTCCAAACGCACCAACCGCCTTTTCCGTGTCTCTGTAAAAGATCAAACCAGGGCTGCGTTCAAGGCAGCCTCTCGATGGGGCTGAATTAAGGCTTTTGCCTGTGTGTGTTGCGCGCAACTGTCTGTGGAACCTTCCCACTAACCCAGCGGGCACGATTCCCAGGCTTCAGATGTAGACCAAGATTTCTCCCCCCACCCCTTCCACCCCTAACCAAGATTATTACGAAAAAAAACTTGGCCTGCCCTTTGAAGCCGGCAGGCCTTTTATGGGTCTGGTTAGGCGCGGAAAGCGAAGAGACTGTGTGTGTGTGTGTGTCTCTCTCTCTCATTTAAACCTAGGTCTCCATTCATTTATTTGCGTTTGCTTGTTTGTTTCTCTGAGTGGTGTGCCTTTGTGTGCGGGCGTAGCTCCCTTATTCTAAAGAGTGCACCGCCATCATCCCCCGCGCCCCCCCCCAAAAAAAGATGCCGCTGGAGCGCAGGATCCCAACGTGTCCAGCTGACGCGAGGCGCAGCCCCCGAAAAGGTTTGCGCGGCGCATCTTCTTTGCTGGCGGGGTCCCGCAGACAACGCGACAAAGGAGGCGAGGCCGGTTCACGGTTTCCCGCATCAGCTTCGGTTCTCCCACAGACCTTCCCACCCGCGGGAAATCGGGGCACTCCGGAGAACAGAAGCTACGGCTTCGTGCTTTCCGTGGACTCCTCGGCCTCTCTTCCCACACGCCCAGATCCCCAAAAGCTAGGGTCAGCCATGCAGCCCCGCGCCCACAACAGAGAGGAGTTGGAAGAGAGCTGTAACCCGCTCTGCGCCGGCACGCTGCATACCAAGCAAAACGGGGGGGGGGGGCGGAGAGACAGAGAGCCACAGGCGCGCGCGCACGCGCGGAAACCCGCCTCCCGCTTGCTTCCTCCCCCAGACAGGCCGTCCCTCCCCCTCCCCCTCCTCCTCCGTAAGTGACTACAAACCGCCGGGCCTTCAGAGAGGGCGATTCACACGAAGGTCTCCAAAATCCTCCCTAACCAGCGGTGGAAAAGCAGGGAGGGCGGCCGGGGTGGGAGACTGGCGTTTCAACAGCGTTTGCCCGCATTCAGACGCGTTTCACCAGGCAGGGGTCCCGCGTTGTAGGGGGTCCAACTGGGGGGAAGGACCGGGGGGCTAGGTAGGCGCTACCGTAGGAGGGCTGAAACCAGACTGGAGTGAGCGGAAGGGAAGAGGGGGAAGGGGTAGGGGTGGGGGTCGGGGAGAGGTGAGCCGAAAACCAGGCAGAAGCCCGTCTGATTTCCCTCCCCCCTTCCTAAAAACGCGCCAGGACCCTTTTGGCTCGTCGGAAGAGCTCGCCAACGGCGGAACCCCGAATCCGTGGCTATTGCGGAACCTCTTACGCGCGCAGGCAACAAACCCGGTGCGCTATTGCAAACATGGCATTGGTTTTAATGCGTTTAAACACCCCCCGCCCCCCCCGCCCCGCAATTTCCATTCTCCACTCTTCTCTCCAGAACGCCCTCCAGGCCATCTGTACTACAACTCCCATCCTCCCCGTTCTCCAGAACCGCCTACTTCTCCTCTCCCCGGAGTAAGAACCGGTCCTAATTCCTGCTGCTTCGGATCACAACGCCCATCACCCCTGAAAGGCTGCAGCCGGCTTGGCTGGAAGGGATGGGTGTCGTAGTCCGGGAGGGCAGGGCGCCAGGAAGGAGGAAGGCGGCTCATTGGCTTCCAAGGGCGAAATGCAACTCGCAGGGGTATAGAAGCCCTTATCCCACCCCTCCAAAAATACTCACAAGGGTGGGTTCACGAGAGGAACGCGCGCGGGGTGCAGGCGTTCCTGCGGCGGCGCTCTCACTGAATCCGGGGGGGGGGGAGAGCGCGGCGCGTGTGTTTGTGCAACTGGGGGTGGGGTGGGGGGGAAGAGAGACGGAGCAGGGCTGCTGGAAACCCAACACAGACGCTCCGACGATAGACCGCCCTCGTCGGAGGCGAGAGCGCCGTAGGCACAGACGCGCGTGGAAGCCGAGCCGAAGAAGGGCAGCGCTGCCCACGGGGTAATTCTGGGCAGGCACGCGCGTGGGCTGGGGAAGCCAGGAGGAGCTGGCCCCGCCCCCGCGCGCCCTTTCACCTTTTACAAACCTCGCCGACACACACGTGCCTTCACTCTCCCCCCCCTCCTCCTCCTCCTCCTCCCCCCAGCCAGAGAAAGAGGGGCGGAGAAGGCTCGCCGGGGGAAGTCGCGGAGGAGTCCCGAGCTGAAATCTGGGCCAGGGGAAGGGCGAAGAAAGAGAAAGGGAGGGGCGTCGCTTCAACCCCCCCCTTCCTCCCCCTCCCCTTTCGTTTCCTGGCTCGTTGGAGCTGGCTGAGTTGCTAGCCAAGCCGTCTCTGCAAAGCCCCCTAGAGGCGTCCCTCCCTCCCTCCCTCCCTCCCTGGTTCTCCCCCCCCCCAAACACACTCCTGCCTGTCTGCCTCCTCCTTTCCCCCGCCCCCCCTCCCCGGTCCTGGTGACAGATCCGCCCGGCCCCGACCAGCGGGGATGCTTTGGCGCTGCAGCTTCGCCGTTTCCGACACCTTTCTTTTTATAACTCGGGCCCCGTCCCCCTCCACACGACCTGTCGGAACCACGCCTCTGGAGCCAGCCAATTGGTCCGAAAGCGTCAAAGGGCCAATCAAGGCGCCCGCCGAAGCTCGGCAGCCCCGCGAAGGCCACCATACAACCCCGGCGCAGCCAAGCGGCCGGCCTTAGAGGGAGAGAGAGACTCACACCCGCGCGCACGCCCAGCCACACACCGGCGCACACTCACTCACTCACTCACTCACACATACACGCAAGCGCTCACTCACCACCGGCAGAGCGCGCGCGCGCTCACTCTCTCTCCAGTCCCTCCCGTCCCTCCCTCCCTCCCCGCATCCATCCAGACTCGCGAGCGCGCGCGCGCGCGCGCGCACGCACACACACACACACTTTCCTCGCCTCCCTCCAGGCGCGGGACTTGGGGAGGCCAACGGCGGGCGCTTCCTCCGCCTGGCTGGCTGCTTTGCAGAAGCCGAGGAAGGGAAAAAGGCGGGGGAGGGAAGCGCCCGACTTAGCAAAACCCGTTCCTGCTTCCTCGATTGCGCAGCTTGCAGAGCCGTCAAATTGACTCGCAGGCTTGCCCTGCCTCCCGAGCGCTTTCCTCGCCGGGGAACCTCGGGGAGAGGGGGAGAGGTGGCTCACTCTCTCTCACACACACACACGCACCCGCACCCGCACCCGCGCGCGTTACCAGGGGAGGCCAAGGCTAGAAGGCGACGCGGAGGTGGTGGGGTGGGGTGGACAGAAGAAGAGGCGAGCCAGCCGGCTTGGAAGGAGAAGGAAGAACGCCGGAGACGAGGAGAAGCGAAGGCGGCGAGAGAGCGCTGCGCGAGGCTGGAGGAGGAGGAGGAGGAGAAGGAGGCGCTTTGCCTTGCCTTGGGCTGGCACCTTTGGAGGGTCAGGGTCCCGGAGTTTTCCGCCTCGCCGCCTCTTCTGCTTCCTCCGCCTCGCTCGGGCGGCCGGGGAGAAGCTCCGCCGACGGATGCAGCCTCTGTTGCTGCTGCTCCAGTTCTCCGCGCCGGCAACTGGAAAAATAATGGCAAGGAATTGAAGAAGAACTAAGAAGCGGGAGAAGGAGAGCCCGGCCCGGCGAGAGGAAGGAAGGAAGGAAGGAAGGAAGGAAGGAAGGAAGGAAGGAAGGAAGGAAGGAAGGAAGAAAGGAAGGAAGGAAGGAAGGAAGGAAGGAAGGGGAGGAGAGGAGAAGAGGGGGGAGAAACCAGCAGCCCCAGACCTCGCGCGACCTCTGCGGCAGCAGGGACTGGCCCCGGGAAGCTTCTCCGGCCGGTCCACCCCATCCCTTCGCCTCCTTCCTGCTCTCCCCTCTCTTCGTGGGCTTTGCCACCGTCGCCCGGCTAAACTTTCCCTCTGCCCCCCCTCCCCTTTCGCCGAAATAGCGTCGGCGGCGCAAGCGAGCGGCTCCGATCCTTTGCACTCTCTCCGAAGGCGAAAACCTAGCTCCTTTTCTCTTTAGTCAAGCCAGCCAGCCAGCCAGACCCGCGGCAGGAATACAGACACACACGGACAGAGGCGCAGAAAGGCTGCTTCTTCTTCCAGACGAGCAAAACGCACTTGGCAACGAAGCGCCGGGGCGCGCTTTCCCTCCTTCGCAGGGGCCATGGCCTCTAGCTTGGCGCCGGCTGCCTGGATTTCTCGCTGACTCGCTTATGCTCGCTTCTCACGACCGGCCAGCCCTGTCCTCTCCTCTTTCGCCCTCGGTCGTCTGGCGCTTCCTCCGGGCCGGCCCCTTCTGCCCAGCGGAGCAGGGAGTCGGGGCAGGCTCCGAGCGGCTGTTGCGAAGCTCCCTCGCAGGCGAGAAGGAGGAGGAGGAGGAGGAAGACGACGAGGAAAAAGACGCGGCGGCGGCGGCGGCGGACTGTGTTGCATGAGTTGCCCCATGAGAGAACCCGTGATTCCTGGGACCAGCATGGCTTACCACCCCTTCCTATCTCACCGGGCGCCGGAGTTCCCCATGAGCGCCGTCTTGGGACACCAACCTCATTTCTTCCCGGCTTTGGCCTTGCCCCCCAACGGGGCTGCTGCGCTTTCTCTGCCCGGAGCTTTGGCCAAGCCGATCATGGATCAACTGGTCGGGGCGGCGGATTCCGGCCTCCCTTTTTCCACCTTGGGACACCAAGCCGCGGCTCACTTGCGGCCTTTGAAAACGCTGGAGCCGGAAGAAGAGGTGGAGGACGACCCCAAAGTCCACCTGGAAGCCAAAGATCTTTGGGAGCAGTTTCACAAACGGGGGACCGAGATGGTGATCACCAAATCGGGAAGGTAAGCGGGCGGCGGGGTGCCAGCGGGTGCTGGTTTTTCTAAAGGGAACTCCGACTGTTTTGTGTGTGGGGGGGGGGGAAACGATGGGGGGGAAAAGGGCCTCGCCGCTTTCCGAAAGACCAAATGAACCCTGCCTTTGTCCGAAGCCTAAATGCACGCTAAAAGGACCCCCAAAACCTCAGCCAGGTAACCCGCAATCTTGCCCCACCTTCAGCCCTCTTGGTGGAAGGAGAGAAAGCTGGCTGCATTCGGGCCCCTCTCTCCAGGGATCTTTTCTTTCCTTCGTACGGAGTTTTTAAACTTTACAACCGGATCCCTTTTAGAGATTTAGGGTTCGGCTTCCACCAACAAGAGCTGGAATTTGCTTGTTTCCTTCCCAGAAAAAAATTGGGAGAGGGGAAAAGCAAGGATGAACTCATTCATGAACTCAGACCCAAAAAATTGCCTACAGCCCTTTTCCGGTCATAAAATATTTTTTGAGTTCCCGGGGAACTTGGGTGCTGGTTTCCAAATTCAACTCGACTACTTTCCAAAAAAGAAAGAAAAGGTCAGGAAAGTGGAGGGGGAAGGGGGACAAAAAAAGGGAGATTGTTTTTCAATAAGGTTAGCTAGGATCTGGATGGCTGTTCCTTTTTTTAATCTGAGTTTTTTTTTTAAATCAGCCAGAATAGGCTCCAGCTCACTTAGGCCTCACTGTTCAATTCTGGCACATTTGGGGGGGGGGAAATATGGGAAGAACAGATTCAAATGTTGGAGGGAAGGATCCGTGTTTTTCTCACTGTAATCGTTGGCCTGTCCTCTTTTAAAACTTTCTAAACTGCCATTGCTGTTTCAAGCTTTACACAAAGGGGGGGGGTCTTTTCTGTTTAATGTGCGCCTTAAGAATTAAGAAAAAACCAGCCAAGCTGAATTATCTCCTAATAGTGCAAAGGACCGAAATATAATAATAGTTGGGGATGTTCTGTGGGTTATTGGGATTTATTAAGACCCGTTCAAAATGGTCTGAAATCAAAGAATAATTAGTGAAAAGAAAAAGGCTCCAAAAACAGTGCAAAGGGATTTGCAGTAAATATTGTGTGTGTGTGTGTGTGTGTGTGTGTGTGTGTGTGTGTTTTGGAGGATATATTGTTTCTCAAAAGGAACTCAACAAGATTTCATGTAGAGATTTCTAAAAAGGGGTTTGGGGCCTGTGTTAACTCTAACCAGCAAAAAAAATTACACTTTTGGGGGGGGGCATTGCAGTTTGGAAATTACCAAAGCCCAGGGCAAGTTGTGAGATCAATTAATTCTCCACCTAGTTGTTGTTGATATAATATCATATTATAAATTGATAATAGTGATATAATAAATAATAATATCCCATTTTTTTCCTCTCTCGAAAAGCAGTCAAACTCTTGAATGCTCAGCCTTTAAGAAACAGGGTTCCCAATGAAATGCGTGTGTACTTGCACACTTTAACTGCTGAATTTTCAAATGATTCTAGGAGGGAGGGAAGGAAGGAAGGAAGGAAGGAAGGAACGAAGGAAGGAAGGAAGGAAGAGAAAGAAAGAAAGAAAGAAAGAAAGAAAGAAAGAAAGAAAGAAAGAAAGAAAGAAAGAAAGAAAGAAAGAAAGAAAGAAAGAAAGAAAGAAAGAAAGAAAGAAAGAAAGAAAGAGAAAGAAAGAAAGAGAAGCGAAACAGAATAAAATAATGTATATAACATAATATTCACCTTGTTTGTCTCTAGGAGAATGTTCCCACCTTTTAAAGTGAGGTGTACGGGTCTGGATAAAAAGGCGAAATACATTTTATTGATGGACATTGTAGCAGCGGATGACTGTAGATATAAATTCCATAATTCGCGGTGGATGGTGGCCGGCAAAGCTGATCCTGAAATGCCAAAACGAATGTACATCCATCCAGATAGCCCAGCAACAGGCGAGCAGTGGATGTCGAAAGTAGTCACGTTCCACAAACTGAAACTGACTAATAACATATCGGACAAACATGGATTTGTAAGTGCATTTCATTTGCTTTGTGACTTTTCCCTGAGCTCCTCTCATCCTCCCCTTTTGACATAACACCAGTGTTTGTGCAGATTATTATTGTTGTGATTGATCACTGCACAGACTGGAGTTGGCATTTTCGTCTACTTATCGAGTCCTGACCAATGATAGGGAGATTATTATTATTATTATTATTATCATTATTATTATTATTATTATTATTATTATTATTATTATTATTATTATTATTATTTCTTCATATGTTTTAGCCTCCAGCCCCCTAATCAACTTTCTTGCTCTTCTCTGTACTCTTTCCAGAATCTGTATTGCAGTGTGGTAAAGTAGGTGTGCTAAAGTCCTCCCCCCTCCCAGTAGGTGTGCTAAAGCTCACCCAAGCTTAAATGTATTTTACCCACCTTTATTTTTGGCTAAATAATTATTATTATTATTATTATTATTATTATTATTATTATTATTATTATTATTATTATTATTATTATTATTATTATTATTATTATTATTATTATTATTATTATTATTAAATTCGACTCACAATCTGGGACTGGTAAAAACTGAACAGTTCACGTCCTAAGACTTAAAACGGTTGTTTTTTTTGCAAAGTCAAATATTCAGGTCTAATAAGTTCAAAATTTCTTCTGGATATTGCTCCAAGAGCTCTTATTACTATTGGTACAACCGTTGATTTCTTCCTCCACTGTTGCTCAACTTCAATTTGCAGATCGTGGGAATTTCAGGGTATTTCGTTATTTTTTCCCAGCTGTTTTCTCTTGGTACCCCCTTGGTATTGCAATATCAATAAACCAGACATTTTCTCTTTTGCCGCAATAGTGATGTCAGGCATGTTTATGGGCCAGATGCCTGTCTGTTGGGATCTGAAAGTCCCACAGGATCTTGACCTGTTCATTTTCAAGAACTTTGTCAATTTGGTGTTCCCAGTAACTTTTGTTGAAGTACTATTATTATTATTATTATTATTATTATTATTATTATTATTATTATTATTATTATTATTATTATTATTTATTATTATTATTTTGCAAAATTGGGAGACTGGAAATTCAGACTTGCTAGAGAAAAGGGGGCAAACCTTTACTACTTTGTTAGAAATGGTTGAAAATCTTTCTCACGCTTGAAATAGATTGTCAGTTGGTACATTCTAGATTTTTTTTTTTTTGGTAATAAACTCCAGGTTTTAAAAAGAAGTTGGGGAGGGGGCGGTCAACCCTATGTTTTTGGCCTTAGGATGACCGGTTAGTATATTGTGTTTGGTTTTCTTAGGAAAGAAAGTTTGGTGCGGGAATGGGAGAGAAGAATAAGATTATGAGATAGGATAATGCCAGTGAGAATCAAATCGGCTGAATAAAAATCAAATCACCCGGCGCAAATCTCAAAGAGTGAAGCTATCCTAAAAAGGAAAGGAAAAAACTGAAAGGAAAGGAAAGGGGGAAAGAAATAAGAAATAGGAAAAGGGAATGGAAATGGAAATGGAAATAGAGAAAGGAAAGGAAAGGGGAAAGGAAGGGAAATAGAGAAAGGAACGGTAAGGGGAAAAACCTGAAAACCTTTTGAAAATGATATAGAAAGAATGTATTTCACGGTTAGATTTTCTTTTTCAAAGGCAGCACTCAACTCCTATCACCCTTCCTCCAAATGCAATAGTTTCAATATCAAAATGAGAGAGCATGCAATGTTTTCCCTTTAAAATCAATTAACAAACCAGGTTAGTGAATATCTATCTAATCAGCTATCCATCAGCTATCCTATCTCTCTCTCTCATCTATCTATCTGTCTGTCTGTCTATCATCTATCTATCTATCATCTATATCTGTCTGTCTGTCTGTCTATCATCTATCTATCTATCATATATCTATCTATCTATCTATCATCTACCTATCTATCTATCTATCTATCTATCTATCTATCTATCTATCTATCTATCACATTACATATATTCATGCATGGAGACATCCCTATCTCCACTCTGGCTCTCCACGGTTAGGAAGCTTCCCCTTGTTTTAGGCAAAATTTTATTTTAAGCCACTTGGATCTGGATCTGTACAAATTGTGGTTGGGGAGGGAGGACGAGGGCAAGTTGACTGGAAGTAGAATTCTTCCTAAAAGCATCAAATATGCTCCAGCAGAGTTGAAGGCAGGCAATCTACACAGGCCGGGTGTTAGATTAGAAAAAGTTGGCTGTCCCTGTTGAAATGATAATGCAATTGCGCATGGGCAATTGCAAACCCTCCGGTTTTAAGTCTTGTTCTCCAAACTTTTCTTCCTTCCTTTCTTTCTCTCTTTTTTCTTCTTCTTCTCCCTTAGACCATCTTGAACTCTATGCACAAATACCAGCCTCGGTTCCACATTGTCCGAGCCAACGATATCCTGAAGCTCCCCTACAGCACATTTCGCACTTACGTCTTTCCGGAAACGGAATTCATTGCTGTAACAGCCTATCAGAACGATAAGGTAGGAGGATTAAGGTTGAAAAGGGAGTGTGTGTTTTTGGGGGGGGGAATGTCGCCCCTTGGCGTGAGCCTCAGATAAGGCTTTGATTCAGCAGGAAGAATTGGGAGATCTTTCCAATTCAGGTTTTGGAATCTGGGCTTGGGTTCCTCTCCCTCTCCATTTCCCCCCACCGCTTCAAAGAAACGATAAATTAAATATCCTGCTGGAAGCTGGGGCCCTTTGGTCAAGCTCATTAAGAGGGGCGGGTATTATTATGGGGAGGGGTGTTAATTGAATTTGCTGTCCTGTGCCTACCTTGGACTGGGGACAGCCTAAGCAATGGCCTCAACTCTTTCCTTGACGGGACTTGGGCTGTGGACCCAAAAGAAAGTTTTTGAGTTTCCATTAATATTTCAGTCCTTCTCTTTGAATTTCTTTTTCTTAGTGACTTGGTTATGTGTATATATGGGGGGGAGGGGGGATAATTTTCCTGTGGGCCGACAGTAAGTCCCTTTCACAATATTTAGGGACAATCTTTGGAAAGATGGGATATGGGATGGTGGGTGGGTGGGTGACTTGGCTAGTTAGCTAATGAGATTCTTTCCTTACTTCCCCCCACCCACCCCCTCCCCCGTTTATCCCAATAGCTTCCATGCCTGAGAGAGATTGAATTGAAGAGTTTGAGGTAGCCTAAAAAGGCATGACAAAGACTTCAATGTCTACCTGCCAGATCTTGGTTCTCTATTTGTTCTTTAGGTTTCTCTCATTGTAAATTAGCAGTTTGCAAATGGGGCTGTTATGAAGTTTTAGCAAGCTTGCCAAGATGGACGCTTGTTCCAGAGTGAAGGGAGGAAGGAGAGAGAGAGAGAGAGAGAGAGAGAGAGAGAGAGAGAGAGAGAGAGAGAGAGAGAGAGAGAGAGAGAGAGAGAGAGAGAGAGAGAGAGAGAACCAGAACAGAAGGATGGAAGGAAGGAAGGAAGGAAGGAAGGAAGGGAAGAAGGAAGGAAGGGAAGAAGGAGGAATGGAGGGAGGGAATGAGGGATGAAGGAAGGAAGGAAGGAAGGAAAGAAAGAAAGAAAGAAAGAAAGAAAGAAAGAAAGAAAGAAAAAGAAAAAGAAAAAAAAGGTTTGTTTGATTGCTTTCATTGCCTTGTGAAATGTGCAATTCAGGCCAGCCTGCCCTCTGGGTCAAAATGGCAGCCAGGTTTGCAAAGAAATTGTGGGGAGACCAAAAAGTTGTGAAGTCCAAGGTTTGTCAGACTTTCTCACAAAAGCAGAGGCCAGCGTGAGCCAGCCACAGAGTTGATCCAAGTCCTCTTAGGTAGTGGAGGAAGAAGTGGGGAGGGGGAAGAAGAGGGAAGAAGTGGGCGCAGTTCCTCTAAAAGAGTCTTCCCACCTTGGTCTACGATTGCTTGTCTCAAGCTCCTTTGCAAAAGAGCAGGATTGAACAGGACTTCACCTGTCTGAAGGTCCACAGCTGTATCTAAGGTCTTCCCCTCTCCAGGAGACAGTTCTCCTGCTCTTGGCAAAGCCCAAAGTCCGAAAGATCTATGAATTGAAGCAGATGCTGAGAAGTCCATCCTGGCCAACTTGTAGCTCTTCAAGACTGACAGGAGCTTCTTGAAAGCAGAGTAATTTTCCTTCTCCTTCTCCTTTTCTCCTTCTCCTTCTCCTCCTCCTCCTCCTCCCTATTCTTATCATCCTATCAGCCCAGCCAGGCGTCTTCCCTACCATTCTCCCCACCCTCCCTCTGATTTCGGCATCCATGAGTTGCTTCACTTCACCAAACTTATTCAGCAAATTTTCCCTGGCTGGAACCATTCCCAACCGGCTCTGAAATGAAATCTTCCTTCAATCCCCATAAAATCGAAGCAAGGAGTAGAAAGTTTGGGAAAGCTGGAGAAGGACCTGCTGTGCTTGAACAGAAGATGGAAGGGCCCGTAAGATATTTCTGCCTAGCAGATATTCTTAAGCACAGAGAGAGTTAGTTTAACACCAGTTAAAAAAAAAATCTAGATTCAAACCCCCTTACCTAGAAATATTTTACTTTAGCAAGGAAAGGAAGCCAGTCTTTTGCAAGTGAATTAAGGCAGGTACAGCCTGGAGAGTGAAACATGACGAATGGGCTGTGCGTTCCACTCATTTCAAGGGAAGACTGACAGTGCACTTGTCTGTGTTTGTGTGTCAGTGTGCGCGTGCACACATACACATTCACAGAGTGGGGGGGGAGTTAGCAAAGCCCAAGCAGTCGCTAATTAGCAAAGACTGAGCAACAGAATAAGGAAATGACCACAGGAACTTCATCCCCCTTGGGACCCCCTAATCCTCGCCCTGAATAGTCCACAAATTTGCAGCAGGAACTATCAAGCAATTTAAAAAAATAATAATAATGCCCGTCTGCTTGTGAGATCTTGCAGTCTCTCTCCTTTCTCTTTCCGCAGAGAACTGGACAGAAGGTTTTTTTTTCTTTAATTGGGATCCTGATTTTTTTTTTTTTAAAGGAGAGGCGGGCAATGTTTGGTTTAAATACATCAGGTTCCCCCCCTCCCCAGTCCTCTATGGATCCCCTCCCTCTCTTTCCTGTTACCCCTTGCATGGCAGAGCTCAGAAACATACTGTACTCTTAAAACTCACCTCATGTCAGCACCCAAGGTTTAAGTCCTGGTCTCTCTTGCTAAGGCATTAAATTAGGCTGCTTGTTCCAAACTTCGTTGTATTTGCAGTGTTCCCTTCTAGACTCTTACTACTGTTTTACAGCAGGGCAGAAGTAAAACGGCTCACCAGCAATGCAGGGCAAATCCTTTGAATGTAAAAATCCTTTGAACATAACTGGACAATAAAGAGATAAGAGGGGGGGAAGAACAGGAAAGGGAAAGTTAACTAGGAAATTTTCAGGTGTAAATTTTAGTTCTGTCTTTGCTGTACAGTAGTGTAACCACTTGGTCTTTAGTAAAAATATACCTTTCACATAAATGGAGTGGAGGGTCTTTCCTTTCCTAAGAACCCAAGTCAGGGGCCAGTGTGACAGTTCCTTTTTTTTTGCCCTTCTTTTAACAGATCACCCAGTTAAAAATCGACAACAATCCTTTTGCCAAAGGCTTCCGAGACACAGGGAATGGAAGGCGAGAAAAAAGGTAAGGATATGTTTCAATTTTCATTTATTTTTTGGGAGGGGGAAGAATCCTGGGGGGGGAGAACCTGCCCCCCAATAAAATAAAAACAGAAATCCTCCTTCTTTGTGGTTCCTACCCCAAAATAACCCATGTGAACATGAGGCCGCAAACAGGATTGTAAAGTTTAAAAGAAGAAGAAGAAGAAGAAGAAGAAGAAAAAGCTTTTAAGTTTGCCAATGCTTTGCAACACTTTTTGGTGCTACTCAAAGGGTAAAAATATAGTTGACCACACGTGGTCCCTATTGGTGACAGGAGAAAGACAGCAGCAGAAAAGGGGTGGAGATTCGGCCACCCTAGATAGCCAAACTGATTATGAACGACTTTCAACAGATGTTTGATGGCAGCTTCTATCCATTTTTAGTAGGAATATATATTCCTAGGAAAATATTCTAATCTTTGCTTGTTTGCTTGATTGCTTCTAAAGCAAGAGTTACAATCTTTTGTGTTTTTAGTGGAAGAGCCCTTAACGCTGGTCTTTCTACGGTCTTCCCTGCTCCCTCCTCTTCAAATTTTACTTACTTATTTATTTATTTTAACCCTGCACTTTGGTTGCAATCTGCCTTACAGATTGGGTCCCAAGAAGGGGTAGGGATGGTTGAAATATTGACAAGGAGGTTGTGAATAAGAGGAGCAAGAAGAGACAAGTTTTTTTTGCTGACCATAAGAGAACCAACATCTAATCTAAATTCAAGGTGTTAAAGAAGAGTTATTTTTCTGGAAGTCATTAAGAGAGCAGATTTATTTATTTATTTATTGGACTTGTATGCTGCTCCTCTCCGGGGGACTCGGAGCGGCTTACAACATATACAAAACATCAAAGAATCTAAGTCCAATCAAAATATTAAAAATAGACAGCCAACACACGTACAACTTTCAAACAACAATACACAATCATCCCCAGGCCTGCCGGCAAAGATAGGTTTTAAGATTCTTTCGGAAGGCCGGGGGAGTGGGAGAAATAAATGCGGAATTCAAGGGGCAGTTGGTTCCAGAGGGTGGGCGCCACAACAGAGAAGGCCCTCCCCCTAGGACCCACCAAAAGACTCGCTGACGGGACCCGGAGGATCGACCCTGTGCGCTCTATATTTAGGAATTTTGCTTCTTCCCTGCCTCTTTTAAAATTTGCATCACCCTCCACCAAAACAAATAAATCTGGATCATCAATTGCTTCATTTCCATATGTTTTGATTGATTAAACCCACCATCCTGGGTGGATTTGACACTATTTGAAACCTTACAGGCCATGTTTACACAAAATGGCTAATCAGCCGCTGCAAATGCATAGTTGGATGTGGTTACTGTTAAAAGATGCTTTCCCCAATGCTTAAATTGTGGATTCATTCTACTTGGCTAGTTTTAAGTTCAACAACAATCAGCTTTTTAGATGCATGGACACATCAGACTGGCTAACCACATTTGAGTCTGGGAGACTGTCCAAACTCAAGTCTGCATAATCAGTTTACGGCTTAGGATGTTTTGCAAATTCTTCTTTTCTTTTCTTTTTAGAAAAGTTAATGAGATAAAGAATGGTTCAATTCAGCATGGATGAAGGTGCCATGCAAGCAAAGTCATACCCAGCACTGAAAAGATTTGGCCCGATGCTCTTCAACAATTTAAGACAACAAAAATAGGCATCTGGATCATTTAGGCTCCAATTTCCATCGGTTGAAACCAGGATAACCCCAAATATTTTACAAGTCTGACTGTCCAACCTTGCTTTGAGAGTCTAATCCTACTGTCATGGTGTCAGCCCTGAGAAAAAAGTTGTTTACTCATAAGTATCCTTAAGACCCTAGACAATCTTATCCTTAGCCCATTTGAAAATACAAGTCTGGCTGATTTGAAGATTTACCGAAACAGTTCAGCTGACTTAAGACTGGAATTTACTGAGAAAAGGGGAAGTCTCAAACACAAGGCTGGTCAGGACCCACATCTTAACCTTTCATGGAATTGATTGCGTTTGGCTTAGTGCAGCTGGTGATTCCAAATGCTGTGGTTCAAACAAGCCACACTTATGAGGTTAGCTGCGTTATGCCTGAAGCTGTTCACTATGGCAGGTTGGACCTCACCTGGCTAAATATGCTAGTCTCGGGACCATAATCAAGATTTAATTTTTGTTTTTAACCTGGCTAAACCAAGGATGCTCTGCCTGGTTGAGGAGCCCCATCCCACCAAAACTCAGCAGGGGGTTTTAATCTCTCCTTTTCTTTCTCGCCCTAGAAAGCAACTGACTCTTCAGTCCATGAGAGTTTACGATGAGAGGCAGAAAAAAGAGACTTCGGATGAATCTTCCAGCGAGCAGACGGCTTTTAAATGTTTCGCTCAGTCAACCTCTCCCGCTGTGTCTGCTGTGGGTACCTCTAATCTTAAAGGTGAGCTGTTTTCTGTTCTATTTTTCCACTGGAGTAAGAGTGAGCTGTCCTAACCTCCTATTTATGAATAGTGGTTTTCATACTATCTGGCTCATAAAAAAAATAGGTTGCAAATCAACTCCCGACTGCAGAGGATTAAAAAAAAAAACCTCTGATTTTGAAAATTGAGTCTCAACTTTAAAATTTTACTTTCTCTCCCTCTTTTATATTTTATTTATGGTTTCAGTGCAGACAAACTGGCTGAAACAGAGGACCAGAAACATAAACTGTGTTTCCCCCATGAATTAGGAATTCCCAAAATGCCCAGTTAAGGGGTAAAATCACTCTGAACATCCTCCCCCCCCCTTCTAAATCCCATCTGACTGCAGAGGTGAAGGGCAAGGAAGTCCAAATCTATGGGGGATATTTGGTTTGGAATGGGAGCTAAAAGGTGGCCAGTTTCCTAGGTTTATGTCTCCAGCTAATCCTCGGCTTACAAGATTCATTAAGTGACTGTTCTAAGTTACAACAGCATTGGGGAAAAAAGGAACTTACAAGCCTATTTTTCACACTTAGAACCGTTGGAAAATTCAGACACTTGGCAACTGACTCACAGTTACAACGGTGATCCCCTTGTGCGACTGTGGCTTTGATTTTTGCTAGGAAGGAATGCATTTTTTTTATTTGACACAGTTGTGTTTTTTTTAAACAAAAAAAAAGTTTGAACTTTGGCTCTGTCTGAGTGTGTATGTGTGTGTGTGTGTGTGTGTGTGTGTGTGTCCCCAAATTCCAAGTTCATGATTCTTGCTGGGGAAACTAAAAATTGGAGAATTCATGCTATTCTTTCTCTCTCTCCCCGTCAGCTTCACCCCAGGTACTTCAGAGGGCGGTTTATTATAAAAAAAAATAAAAAAAAATAAGAAGACAGTTAATTCCATAAGCCAGAACTAAATGAGCTGACAGGTCAGGATCAGCTTCGATTCAGGAAACCCTGAATTTTGAAGGAGTCAAGACTATTTATGATTTGTTTAGCCCAGTTTTCTTCTTCTTTGAGTTACCCTCAGCCAGGATTCTTTGTTTGTTTGTTTGTTTGTTTGTTTGTTTTAAGAAAATATCACCGCCTAGTAAAATAGTGGGCTGGAATCTCTTTCTCTGGCTTCCCTTCTGGATTAGGCAGTTGTACTGCCAAGGCCCAAGTAGATCAAACTTCAATTAAAAAAAAATTAGATCAGAATCCTGAGTTGAAGTTGAAAAAAACCTGGATGAGTTCCAAGTCAAGGAGAAAACTGAATTGTAAGCCCGAGGGACTCTATCTGACCTACTCAACTGAGTTAGGGAGTTTTGTTCTCAGCGGTGGAAAAAGGGAAGGAGGCCAACTCTTCTGAGGAACATCTTGTGGTGGGCCTTTCTCTCTGGGGGGTCTTTTCCTTCTTTCCCACCATCTCTCTTTGTCTTCTCCTCAGACCTGTGTCCCAGCGATGGGGAAAGCGACTCGGAAAGCAAAGAGGATCCCATGGAAGCCAACGAAGTTGGGAAAATCTCAACCACCACGGCCAACATCGCCCCCAACAGCAGCAGCTCCTCCTTGGGAGGAGGAGATGGAGCAGACCCTCCTCGTGAAGGGGGGAAGAGCAGCCCTTCCAAGGCTCCCCATTTTCCGCCGGACTCCGCCAGCAGCAGTAGCAGCAGCCGGGAGAGCGTGGCGAAAGTGCCTCCGGATTCCCAGCATAGCCCAGCCACCATCTCTTCGAGCACCCGGCATCTGGGCGGTGGAGAAGAACTCAAGAACCCACCCCAGGAGGAATGCAGGATCCTGAACAAAGAACCCTTCACACCCCTAACCATTCAGACTGACAGCCCTGGGCACCTGGCCCAGAGCCACCTGTCCAACCTCACATTTCCCCATGCCTTGGCCAGCCAGCAGTTCTTCAACCCCCTCAGCAACGGGCACCCTTTCCTCCTCCATCCTAGCCAGTTCGCCATGGGTGGGGCTTTCTCAGGCATGGCTGGCATGGGACCTCTGTTGGCCACAGTCTCCGGGGCGTCTGCCGGACTAGACAACACTGCGATGGCCACAGCAGCTGCTGCCCAGGGATTAAGTGGCGTTTCAGCAGCAGCTGCTGCAGCAGCCTTGCCCTTCCATTTTCAACAGCAGGTCCTGGCTTCCCAGGTAAGTTACTGGTGTGTGTGTTTATTTGCATGTGTGTGTGTGTGTGTGTGTGTGTGTGTGTGATTTCTCCCCTCCATAAAGGAGGTGTGCAATGGCTATTTGGGCCTCCAGCAAATCAGAACGTTGCCCTGACACCCCCTGACACCCCCAGTGTCCATGGATTCCTTGTATTTTTTGCTTTGCCCCTCCAACCTCAGAGGGACCACAGTAGCTTCATTTGTAACAACCTCTGGTTTGTGTGGGAACCCCTGTGGGTTGGCCGTTCTCATGGCCAGGGATGGTGGTTACACAACTGGGGCTTCCGGCTTGGGACTGTGCGATGTGTCAACCCGGCCCTTTGTGGTTTGAGCCCTAAACTTTGGTGAAGGAAACCAACCGTGCTTCAGTGGGATGGGTGGACCAGACCCTACATGTCAACACTAGAGAGGGTGTCTGTCAGAGGTTTAAAAAAAAAAAAAGGAATTGAGACCACAGCCAATTGTTGCTTGCTTTAGGCAGAACAAGGCCAGTGCAGTTGAAAAATAAAAATAAAAGCCAATTTGCAAAAAAAGAAAAGAAAAGAAAAAAAGGCCACCTACTTAGTAGAAGTCTTCTGGGAAAGTGAGGCCAATCTCCCGAATCAAAGCCCACAATTTTAAGGGTGATGTATGCAAGGGGAGGGGGTAAGTAAATGTGTTGCCCCACTTCTGTGTGGAGTATGTGTGCTTCATTGACTTCTTCCAGTTCAGGAAAGCAGAGATTTGCCTTTTAGTGAGGGAGGGAGGGAAGGAGAGAAGGAGGGAGGGAGGAGAAAGAGTTCAGGGAGCTTTAATTAGGAATTAAAAAATAAATTCTCCAGCCGGATTTACCTCCTAAACTAAACAATCCCATGCACTCACCCACTGCTCTCCGTGTCTGTCCAACTTGTTTCCCAGGCTGGTGGCAGGGCTGTGGAGCAAATAGCAAGCATTAGATGCTTGCTAGCATTAGATATGTTCTCCACCTCGAGTTCCTTATGAACATAATAAACGTGGGATTAAAAAATACATATCTGTAAAAATATTTACTTTATTTAAGGAAGGAGGCAGCCTTGGCCCAGCTTGACTCCTGTTTAAATTTGCTTCAGTTTTTCTGCAGCTCATCCTTGGCCCATTCCCAACTGCGGGGTGGGGGTTTATTTGAGACTTCGGGTTGATTTACAAGTCGGATTAAGGGCCCCCGTAAAATCAAGTATCGGCTTGTGTGCCTTCCCATCTCTTAGGGCTAGGAAACAACATCAGCCTTTGGGCCTCCTGTTCTTCAGGATCTGAAACTCAAGCAGGGATTTTTCCAGAACTGGGTCAAAGGGCTAGCGGCAGGAGGAAGAATATGGCCAGGAAAGGCCCACTCCTGCCCGTATGTTTCCCGCGCCTATGCTTGGTTGCAGTTTTCTGGGCTGGGTGCAATTGTTTCTCCCCCCCCCTTTGGCTACAGCTATGGACTGTTGGCCAAGCCAGCTAGGACTTTCCCCCAGTGAGTGAGCTCAGCAGCTTGAGACAGAGAGAGAGGGATGATTGAATGGGGGATCAGAGGGCAGTCAAACTTGGCAAGCTGATCTCTCCGGCTGGGCCTGCAATCAACCAGCAAACTGTGGCTGCTCTCTCCTTAAGCCAGAAAATGAAGTGGGATTTGGCTGACGAAGGCGCCTGGCAAACTAGGCGCTTTAGCATCTCAAGCATATCCCAGGACACCTTTTGGCAGGGCTGGGCCTTTCATTTTGTCTCCCTAATAACTCCCATCCCCTGTGGGCAAAAGCAGAGAGACCTGCAAGCCAGATTTTTCTTAAGGTGGCCTCTTTCTCATCAGCGAGGAGGATAGGGGGAGGCTGATGGGAACTGTAGTCTGGGAGCACCTGGGTGGGGAGGGGAAATGTATGGAATGTGGGACAGGCCTGTAGAAAAAGAAAGCCCATCCAGGGAGAATGGGAGAGTCTGAATTTAGCTGCACTATAGCAAAGTCCAATCTTTTATTGAGACCAGAATAAAAATTAAAAGACTAAAATAAAGTATCAAATAGATTAATATCAATATCTATATTAATAATATTAATAATAAATCACTCATGTATGTGTATATGTGTATGTATAGTATGTCTGTCTGTACCTACCTACCTACCTACCTACCAACCTACCTACCTACCTACCTACCTACCTACCTACCTACCTACCTACCTATCTATCTATCTATCTATCTATCTATCTACCGGTATCTATCTATCTATCTACCGGTATCTATCTATCTATCTATCTATCTATCTATCTATCTATCTATCTATCTATCTATCTATCTATCTATCTATCTATCTATCTATATCTATCTATCTACTATCTGTCTGTCTATCTGTCTGTCTATCTATCTATCTATCTATCTATCTATCTATCTATCTATCTATCTATCTATCTATCTATCTATCTATCTATCTATCTATCTATCTATCTATCTATCTATCTATCTATCTATCTCTATCTATCTCCTGGTACTCATGGAAGAGCATTCATGAGTATACCATGAATGCTGGGGACCTCTGCTCCCAGAATCCTTAACCCAAGACATTTTGCTCTGATGCTTATTTTGCGGAACCAAACCATGGTTTACTGGACTGGGATGCTTTAACTACGCCAGGGCTGACTTTGCACAAGAGGGCAGCTTCCCCAGAGGGTGAAGGGCAGCTTAATGGTGGTGGGGAAAGGGGAAGGTCCTCAGCTGGTTGACCCCACTGCCTGTGCTGGCCAGGCTACATTGTGCATGCGGAGAGGGGGCTGGTTGGGAGATTTCTGCCCCCCTTCCCCCCCCCTCCCCGCCAACCAGGCTCCCCCCGCTCCTCTGACCGTCTCCTCGCCCTTCTTCTTTTGCAGAGCCTGGCTATGTCTCCCTTCGGCAGCCTCTTCCCCTACCCCTACACTTACATGGCGGCGGCGGCAGCGGCAGCCTCCACGGCGGCCTCCAGCCCGATGCACCGGCACCCGCCTTTCCTGAACCCCGGGCGCCCTCGCCTGCGCTACAGCCCCTACGCGCTCTCGGTGCCCCTGGCGGACAGCAGCGGCGGCAGCTTGCTCACCACCGCCCTGCCGCCTTGCCTGGGTGGCGGGGCGGAGGGCAAAGCCGGAGCTTTGGCGCCCAGCCCCGGCTTGGGCACGTTGGAGTCCTCCTCAGGGTCCGAGCTGAACAGTCGCTCCTCCACCCTCTCCTCCTCCGGGTCGGACAAGGAGGCCACCAGCGAGCTGCAGAACATCCAGCGCTTAGTGAGTGGACTGGAGCCGAAGCAAGACAGAGCCAGGAGTGGGTCGCCCTAGGGGGGCAGGCAGGGGGAGCCTCCTCTCCCTCCCCCCTCCAGTAGGGGGGGGAGGCTGGGCACCTCCAGTTTCTCCCCCCCCACGCCTTATGGGCCCACCAGGCCTCTCCAACATGGGGAGTGGACGTGGGGCTGGGGTCCCGGTGGGGAGGGAAGCGGTGGGTGGGAGGGCCCGGAGAGCTGACCTGTGGGGGTGCGTGCGTGGGAAGCCTGTGCTACTGGTAGCTGCTATTAACCACTGTTTGGTCCACTGGAGGCAGGTGTGAATTCTGGGTGGGTGGGTGGGTGGGGGTCAGTTCTATCGGTCCTCTCCCTTTTCCCCCACCCCACTTTCCTTCCTATTTTTTTTCCTTTTCTTTCGTTTTTTTGTTCTTTCTTTTGTTCCTGCCTCCCCTTAAAGATCAAAACAGAGAAATGCGAACCACTCTTTTGGGGACCCCATGGAGAATTGGCTTTTTTTTTTTTTTTTGCATAGCAGTTCCTTCGAAAATCAAGCAAACAAAGGGGGGAGGAGAAAGGCTGATTCTTTTAATACTTTTTTGGGGGGGTGCGGCTATTTGTTTATTTTTGCATGGTTCCTTTTAAATCTCTTTATTTGGGGAAAGCCCCCACTTCACAAATGCTTGCTTAAGGTCCCCAAAGCATTAAATATGTACATGTGTATGTATATATGTACATGTATATATATGTATGTATATTATACACACACAGAAATGTATGTATGTATGTATGTGTGTATGTATATATATATATCTCCCACGTAGAATTTGAAGTGTCTTGGACGAAGTCCCATTCGTCATCTTCAGGCTGGTGCTTTAGGCTTCGTGCTTCTAGGAGCCAAGACACTTCAAATTCTACTTGGGAGAAAACCCGAAGAACCAAAGACCTACATACAAAAACCTCGGAAAACATATATATATATATGTATAAACATATACATATATATATACACACACATACATATGTGTATACATATCTATATAGCTACATACACATATATGTGTGTGTGTAGCTATAGATATCTATACACACATATATACATATATATGTATACATATTTCCATTTTTTGGTTTCTTTTTCTGATAGGAGCAATTAAAAATGTAGTTAGAAGGGGGAAGCATTATAATTTTGCTGGCTTGTTTTAAAAAGACCCCTCCCCCAGTTTCCTTGTTTTGTTTTTAATACTTTTTTTCTTTCTTTTACTGTATATGCAATAACAAGGTTTATAAACGTAATAAGGAGAAGGGGAAAAAACAGTGGACGCTATTGATAAAGTATTTATGTAATTAATGGATGACTTGTAAATACCTGGCCTATGAATACTCGAAATTAAAATTTAATTTATTGATATTGTATATATGTCTGTAAATATAGACCGCAGCTGTCTTTCTGGTTTTTGGTTGTTTTTTTTTTTTAAAAAACTCATTTTCATTTCAAAGTCAGGTTCCAAGTTGTGAAGAGTTACAACTTCAAAAAAAGTGGGGAAAAAAAAGCAAAAATCCATCAGAGGAAGATCATGTTTACATTTCCGATGTTTTGTTTTCTTTTGTTTTACTGTGCCATTATAAAAAGAAAGGAATCTTTTTTTTATTTGAGGGGGAGGGAGACGCATGCAAAACGCAGAACAATAGGGTTGAAAAAAAGACTGTACAATTGCTGGACATCGCTGGATGCTCCCTGATTCTACCATGGGTAGAAACGATTAAATAAATATGTTAATTAAATACTGTCATACTTCTCAAGTAGGTTTGTGAAGAGGGGGAAAAAATCTGGGAGTTTTGTTCACTTAAAAAGGAAAAAAAATCATTGCTATTTCTACCCCCCCCCCTTGCCAATTGATTATGATTGGTTGCACTTAGACTGGATTCGGCATTTTTGTTCATCTATCTATCCTTCCAAGGACCTGGGATTGCCAGATGTGGATATTGGATGGTGTTAGAGATTTTGTCTCAGGATTTAAGCTCTTCTGAGTAAAGCTGCCTTTTGCAATTGACTGGTGGGGATTTTGTCAACCTGGAAGGTGTTCAAGTATCACTCCAGATGTTTTTGAGATTTTACCCAAGGTGATTATCACTATTGGGATTATCTTTGCTTCTTCCACTTATATTTGCAGATCTTTATATTTTGTGATTTTCTTCTCCTTCTCTCCTCTCCTCTCCTCTCCTCTCCTCTCCATCTCTTTCTTCTCTTCCTCTCTCTCTTCTTTCTCTTCTCTTCTCTTCTCTTCTCTTCTCTTCTCTTCTCTTCTCTTCTCTTCTCTTCTCTTCTCTTCTCTTCTCTTCTCTTCTCTTCTCTTCTCTTCTCTTCCTCCTTCCCTTCCCTTCCTTCCCTTCTCTTCTCTTGTCACAAACCATTATCCAGACTTTTTTCTTCTTATTATTGACAGTTATTAAATCTAGGATGTTCTGTGGCAGGTTATTATTATTATTATTGTTGGAATATTGAGTCCGATATTTTTACAGGTTCAAAATTTAGTGTTGAGCATTGTTGAAACCAAAAACAGAAATAAATAGATTTGTTGAAATGGTTCAAAGGCTTTCCCCCTTTCCTGTAATCTTCCTCTCCCTCCTAAGAAAGTTGCTTTTAAGATCATTACAATTTCAATCTAAGTATTTTCTTTCCATTGTGGTGTCTTTGAGGTTCAACTGATGTACCTTGAGGGGGCCTAGGTCAAAAATATTTAACAAGTCTTTTTTCAGATTGCTTTGAATCTGAATTGTTTGGTTTTGAGGAGGGGGGTAAGATAAAATCCCCTCCCCAAAAAAGCCATTTAAAAAGGGAGGTGGCACCAGTACAACCAGGTACGTGTTTACTGAGATGTAAACCCTGTTGACATCAATGAATGTGGAAGCTAGAAAAGGCTATATACAAGGCTCAGTTTTGGTTTCATTCAGATTTGCAAAGGGGCAAGTATGTACATGTGTTTAAGCCTTTCATTCTGCATGTACTTGCTGGGTAGAGCAGAGTGCTGGCTGGGCCATTGACATCAATGGGTTTACACAAAAAAGATTTGTCTTCATTACCTTGCTGATTTCTCCCCTGCCCTGCTCAACCCCTCCCCCCAAAAAATTGACCTCAAAACTTCACCATGGCAAGCATTAAGCCTGGCAAAAATCAAGATATATGCTATTCAAATCTCAAATCAAGATTTCTTTGCAATTTTGTGTATTAAAGGCTTCTAAGAATCAGCACAAAATCTGATGGGGATTGGGCAGGGTTGGAGTTACAAAGTCAATCGAGGGAGTTAAACAGTTCATTTATTTAATTATAATGATAATTCTGCCGGGGGGAATAGAAATCAACCTAGCTTCAAACTTCTACCCGGCCTCTCCTCTCCCCTTCATCTGTATTTATGATTAAGGGGAAATATTTATACAGCTCACAAGCCTCCGGCCAAGCAGGGGCGAAGAGAATGGGGGTTGTAAATCTTGGAGGGAGTTAAGAGTGGACTTTCAGCCTCCTTTCCACAAAACTCTGGAAGGTGAAGCCCCCCGGGAAGGAGCGGACCTTCACACGGCCTCTCCATCCGAGTCAGGTTCCAGCAAGTCCCGCTTTTGAAAATGGGGTACTGCAAAGACTCCGGCGACGCTGTAAATGTCGGGGTTTTGGGGGTGTGTGGAATCTTCTTCCCCACCTCAACCCCGGCTGCATCCTCCTCCGCCGCCTCCCTTCCTTCTCGCCTCTGAATCGCGCGCGCCCTTCGGATCCACACGGATCTTTTTTGGGGGGGGGGAGAAGTGGGGCCGTCGAAATTCTGCGTTAGGTTATTTCTTTTTAAAAAAAAACAAGGCCACGACTCTTCCCCACAGCCGGACCCCTGCGACGCCCTTCCCCTCGGGAAACGGGAGAGAAAACCTAGCTAGACGGCTGGCCCGCCTCACTTTTCAGCAGCTTCGCGCCGGTACCGTAGTTGCAAGGCGGAGCGGCGGGAAAAGGGAGAATCTGATGGAGGACAAAGTTTCGGCTGACAAATGATTTGTTTATGTACTCTTGGCAGAGCGGAGGGGAGAGACAGAGGTTTAGTTTTTGCTTTATCTTCTCATTCATTCATTTATTTTTTTAAAAAAGTGGGTATCTGTCTGTCTGTCTCTTTCTTTGTCTCCTTTCTCTTTCTCTTTCTCTTTCTCTCCGTTTCTCTTTCTCTCTCTTTTCTCTTACTCTCTCTTCCTCTTCCTCTGTCTCTTTTCTCTGTCTTCCTCTTTCTCTCTCTTTTTCTTTCTTTCTCTCCGTTGCTCTTTCTCTTTTTTCTCTTTTTTCTCTTTCTCTGTCACCTTTCTTTGTTTTCCTCTTTCTCTCTTTTTCTTTTTCTTTCTCTCCGTTTCTCTTTCTCTCTTTTTTCTCTTACTCTCTCTGCCTCTTTCTCTGTCTTCCTCTTCCTCTTTTTCTTTCTTTCTCACCGTTGCTCTTTCTCTTTTTTCTCTTTCTCTGTCTCCTTTCTTTGTTTTCCTCTTTCTCTCTTTTTCTTTCTCTTTCTCTCCGTTTCTCTTTCTCTCTTTTTTCTCTTACTCTCTCTGCCTCTTTCTCTGTCTTCCTCTTTCTCTTTTTCTTTCTTTCTCACCGTTGCTCTTTCTCTTTTTTCTCTTTCTCTGTCTCCTTTCTTTGTTTTCCTCTTTCTCTCTTTTTCTTTCTCTTTCTCTCTTTTTTCTCTTACTCTCTCTGCCCCTTTCTCTGTCTTCCTCTTTCTCTCTCTTTTTCTTTCTTTCTCTCCGTTGCTCTTTCTCTTTTTTCTTTTTTCTTTCTCTGTCTCCTTTCTTTGTTTTCCTCTTTCTCTCTTTTCTTTCTCTTTCTCTCTTTTTTCTCTTACTCTCTCTGCCTCTTTCTCTGTCTTCCTCTTTCTCTCTTTTTCTTTCTTTCTCTCCGTTGCTCTTTCTCTTTTTTCTCTTTCTCTCCGTTTCTCTCTCTCTCTCTCTCTCTCTCTCTCTCTCTCTCTCTCTCTCTCTCTCTCTCTCTCTCTCTCTCTCTCTTCTCTCTCTCTCTCTCTCTCTCTCTCTCTCTCTCTCTCTCTCTCCTGTTTCAGTTACATTCCTTTACAAAATACAACACAGGCAGAAAGCGGCATCCCTCCGTGCCTGAAGGTGCGCCCGCCCGTGTAAAGATCTGTGTAATCCCCAATGCCCAGCGAACCACGAAACTTATTCCTCTGTAACTTTGCGGCGCATTAAAATGTAATTACATTAAAGTTCTCTGCCGGTTCACTTCGGAATTAGCTTAGCTTGCTAAGACGCTGTGACCTATACATCCCACCCTCCTCCCTCCCCCCCCTGCAAAAAAAAAAACTGAATTTCGCTCCTCTCTGGTTAAACCGCCCAAACGCAGGTAGAGGAACTTCAATCTTTGCTTCCGAGTAAATGTTGAAACAAGGCCGCAAAAGAGCGCCGACGAGAGGCCTCCTCGCTATCTATTCTCCCCGAACACACCCTGCCTCAAATTAACGGGCTGCTCTTTTAACGACGATGCGCGTCCTAAAACGGGGACCCCCATCGGTAGAACCTGGGGGTTTTCTCCCCGGGCGCTGGGGGTGGAGAGGGGGGTCTTTTAGGCAGCGCTCGCCCGTCCTAGGAGCCGGAGGCAGAGCGAGCGATCCAGCCTCAATCGATCGAAGCGAAGCGGCGTCTCTATATTTTATAGCCGGGACTGTTGGCTTCAGTCGCAGATGGGGCTGTGAAAAGAGGCTAGGCCAGGCCGAAGCGGGTTTGTGGACTCCGGGTGCTGTGAGGGCTCCGGGTCTTACAAGAGCACCCGGTGGGACCCAGTCCAGCCATGTAGTTTAGGCGGGCAAGCCTCCCCGCCCCAGTCCCAGAAGCCAACTAGCCAGTTGGCCACAATTGCAAACCAACTTGTGGTAATAATTTGTATTCGCTTGTCCCTGTGTGCGCAGAGAGAGGGACCTTGATCCTGGCTTCCTGGCTGCACGGGAAACAGCCCAGTTCGTGTGGATGCAGGGAGAGTTACTCCCGAGGAAACAAATCTCCGAGATGGGGTCGCTAGGGTTGAGCGGATTCGAATTCCACTTAGGGATGAAAGACGCGATCCCCTCTCCCTTGCCTTGCCTTTTATCGTAACGGGAGCCCTCGACACCCCTCTGCCTCCCCCCCCCCGCCCTGGTCTTCCTCTGGAAACCCAGCCAGGATTAAGCGCAGGGCGGCTGGAAACCGAATTGCGAATCGACAACATTGCTTTTAAAAGATAATTCGGAAATTGACGGGGCGCCGGGGACCAGGCTGTAGAATCGGAAAAACACGCTCTAAATTCAAATTCGTTTGCTAAGGGCTACACAGGAGAGCGGCCGGTTTTCTTGTTTTAGTCCGCTTCCGCCTGCTTGGTGACCTCGGTGAGCTTTTAAAGATGCTTTATGGCCGTCCATAAAACATATATTTTGTGAGGCAGGAAGGAGGGGGAGAGAGAGAGAGAGGAGAAGGAGAGCTGGGAAGGAAAGAAGGAAGGAAGGAAGGAAGGAAGGAAGGAAGGAAGGAAGGAAGGAAGGAAGGAAGGAAGGAAGGAAGGGGCAGAAAGGAATGAGAAAAAACCGGGAAGGGAAGACCAGGAAAGGAGGGAGAAAAGAATGAAGGGACAAAAGACAGAAAAAAACAGAAAGAAGAAAGAAGAGAACCAAATATAGAATGCCTTAAAAAGAAGGAACGAACAAGATAATGTGTTCGTTCGTTCTTCAACTTGGGAACCCCGCTTGGCGAAAAGATGGCGGGAAGGGATATTTACTCAGGAGTAAGTAAAGTCTTCTGCTTTCAGTGACGCCGCTTCCGTGGCGGCTGGCACGGGGAAGGAGCCATGGATAGGAGTTCGAACCGCGTCTCCCTTCCAAATCCGTCCGAGCCTTCAGACAAGCCGGAGCGCTCCTGCCTCTCCGAGGGGGCCGCACAGCCTTCTCCAACTCGGCGCCCTCCAGTCTTCCTGGCCAGGCCGCGCCAGGCCTCCAGGAAGGTACCCGACCACGGGGCATGAAAGGCGCCGAGAGGAGGTAGCCTGGCTCCTTCTGCAGGCTCATCTCCGGTGCCGAAACGAAAAACCGCTGAGCCGGGTTGTGTCCGACCTGTATGGCCCCCCGGGACCCGCACTTCAAAGGCAAGCGGGGTCCCTGGTATACAGGAAAAGGGTCCCAAACTGACGGCGGTACGTGCCGGACATCCCCGTGTCCGCTGAACACTAAGAGTGGACGCGCCCAACTCTTATCAACTCTTCCCCAGTTCGTGTTTTTGTTCTGTAATTGCGCCCCTTTGTTGTGGATGCTTTTCTAGGGTCTCTCGCCCGCGGTCTCCCACCACCGTGGCCTGGGTCGGAGTTGGGCGGCCTTGGAAATTTGTTTAAATCAATCAATAACCATCCGAAGGGATGAAGGGAAGAGGAAGACAGGAGGAAAGAGAAGTTGAAAGGAAGAAGAGAACAGGAGTAAAAGGAAGGAGAAAATAGGAGAGGGGGGGGAAAGAAGGAAAAAAGAAGGCGAGGGAAAGGAGAGAGGGAAGGAGAAAAAAGGAGGGTGAAAGGAAGAGGAAGAGGCAGAGGAGAAGGAGGAAGAGGAGGCGGAAGAGGAGGAGGAGAAGGAAAGGGAAATGAAGGACGAGGAAATGAAGGGAAATGAAGGTTCCAGCCATTTACCCCAAAACGATTTTTTTCCCAATTCCAAAAATGGGGGAGGGGGGAACCGTCTTAACCTCCGGATTCAACCTCGAACCAACTTCTTTTTTTCCAAAATCAGAGCCTGATTTCCGCCTCTCCCCCCCTCCCCAATCACCTAGCCCACCCTGCAGCTTCCGCCGGAAAAGAGGAAGCGAAGGGAGGAAGCGTCAGGAGAAACCTCCCAGTTCACTCTGCCCACACTCAGGCCAGCCCAGGGACAGACCCACTCATTAGAACTGGACGCCCACCGCCTCAAATTCAGGCCAGCTGCTTTATCGCGTTTTGGAACCGGGAGAAAAAGAACAGGCGAAGCCTTAAACGAAGCGCCTCTGCGCCCCCCCCCCGAAAAGCTGGCTTTAAGGTGACTACGGGGAGGCCCGTCAGGGAAGATGGCTGAAAGTGTGGGGCGAAAAGGCCCTTTGCTGCGGTTTTATGGCTTGTTAAGGAAGAAAAACCCGCAGTTACGTAGTAGTAATATTTAGTACCAGTGTAGGGCGAGTGGGGTAGTGGGAAGTAGCGAGTGGGTTAAGGGAGAAAAGAGAAAAGAGGGAAAGCAGAAGGAGGAAGAGGAGGGAAGGAAAAAGAAAAGGAACAGGAAGAGGGAGGGAGGGAGGGAGGAAGGAAGGAAGAAAAGAAGAAAAGTGAGAGGAAGGAAGGAGGGAAAGAAAGAGAAGGGAGGGGAAAGGAAAGGGAAGGGAAGGAAGGAAAGGAAAGGGAAGGAAAGGAAAGGAAAGGAAGGAAAGGAAAGGAAAGGAAAGGAAAGGAAAGGAAAGGAAAGGAAAGGAAAGGAAAGGAAAGGGAAGGGAAGGGAGGAAGGGAAGGGAAGGGAAGGGAAGGGAAGGGAAGGGAAGGACCTCTTCAGGGCATGACTCTCTCTCTCGGCATAAAATAGTAAGGTTAATGAGTAACTTTGGTGGCGCTTGTTGGACGAGGTAAACAGCGAACAATTCCCGGATTATCATCTTTATTACTCATCTGGCGCCTGGCTTGATACTCCATTGGTTTTATGGGTTGGTTAAGGTGGAGTCAGGCGGCCTTCGCCTTGCGTGGGGAGGCAGCGCCACCTATCGTCAGCAGCAGGGAACAGCGCGAGCTTGCATTCGTCCCCAAACCCCAACTCAGCCCTTCCTCCCCGCGCCCACCTAGGCGTGGTTCCCACGTATCCTAGCACTTCCAAGACGCGTGGAATGGATCTTTTGGAGGTGAATTTCTTTAACGGAGACAGGTTCAGAAAGTTAAACGCCCCTGTGTTACCTATGTTTTCTTGAAGTTCAATTAACCTCATTAAAAAAAAAAGAAACATTCCTTCCTTCCTTCTCTTTCCTTTCTCTCCTTCCTACCTTTCCTTCCTTCCTTCCTTCTGTCTCCCCCTCCCTCACTCTCTTCCTCCCTTTCTCCCTCCTTCCCTCCCTGTAATCTCTCTTTCTTCTTTCTTACTCTTTTTTTCCATTCTTCCTTTGATGTGAGAAACCAGCATCTGAATTATTTTTGATCTTTTTCTAACTTCTGAAGTGAGAAGGGAGGGAGGAAAAGAAGGAGAGAGGAAAAGAAGGTAAGAGGGAAGGAAGGAAGGAAGGAAGGAAGGAATTTGAATGTAACATTTAAAATTGTACTTACAAGTACTGTGAAGCAATTTTCTTCTGTTCCCTTTTGTTTTTTTCTTTCTGCCCTTGTAGACATTCCTTTATTTTTCTGTTTTCTCTTTCTTTTCCTGTTGCTTTAGTTCTTGTTCATTTTTTTATCTTCTGTTTAAAATCTATAGTAAAAAAAAACATGTACTGAAAAAATACGCACACAATTTTTCTACTGCGATTGTAATTTCAAGTGCACTGAAAAAAAAAAAAGTCCTGGCGCTTTTCAGCATCCACAGAGTTGTGTGACCCAAATTTAGACGCTGGGCAGCTGACTCGTCTTTATGACCGTTGCCATGTCCCAGGGCCACGTGAAGACCATGTGTGAGCTTCCCAGCCAGCTTCCAACAAGTAGAGTCAATGCTTCTATCAATGTTCTATCATTCGATCAATGTTAAGTGGATTCTCTTAACAATTGCTTAATAAGCAGGGCACAGGAGCTCGTAAAATCAGGCAAGACTGCTCCAGCATTGCTTAGCCGTGAAAATTCTGATCCATTTTTGGTCATAAATGGAGGACTACCTGTATTTTGTCCGATCTTGAAAAGCTGAGCAGATTTATTTATTTGGATATCTACTCCAGTACAAGGAAATCCCAGGATTATAGACTGGAGCGGGTAGCTGGAAAGAAATCAAGGATAAACTTTCTCTCCCTTGATGCCAAGAAAGATGCATAGATCTGCAAGTCCCCAGCTCAACTCAGCCGAAAAGGTTTGCCAAATTAATGGTGAGAAAGCAAATTAAACTCCTTCTTAAGGGCTTAGCATACATTTAAAAGTTTAAGAAGGATCTTCCCTGCCTGCTTCCTTTGGTGCTTGTTACAGAAACCCTTTAAAAAAAATTTCAGCTTTAGTTTGCAGTTTCTGGAACCCAAAGATGCTTTTTCTGGAGGCAGCTGCACTTTCTTGTTTTTCTTTGAAGATGGTTTGGCTGCTCAGTCGCTGTTTGGGACAACGATGACCTGGATGGTTAAGGATCTCCATAGACATTTGGGTAAGAGCCGAAGAAGCTTCTTGGATGAGAAGCGAAATGTCTTCAGAGAGAAACCAGAACATCCAGTTGCCTTCTGAAAAAGCACTTTTGGATGTCAGAGAACCTCCATGGACATTTAGTTTCTGGAACATGCTGAGACAGGAAGAAAAACCCGGAATTCCTATTCTGGAATAGAAAATCAGAATACAGGTGGTCCTTCATTCCCCACCATTGTTTGAAGTTACAACAGCACGGAATAAAAGGGACCTATGACCTTTTTTCGCACTTATGACAATTGCAGCATCCCTCACAGGATTGAAGGCCTGAACCTTTGGAAAGTAAAATGAAGGGAGACTGACAGGCATCAAGAAAGCCAGACAGATTTGAACGTTTTCTTTATCCCTCCATGGCCAATGTGTTAAATTTAGTAAATAAATCAGGAAAGAGAAGAAAGAAAGAAAGAAAGAAAGAAAGAAAGAAAGAAAGAAAGAAAGGAAGGAAGGAAGGAAGGAAGGAAGGAAGGAAGGAAGGAAGGAAGGAAGGAAGGAAGGAAAAAAGAGAGAAAGAGAGAAAAAGAAAAAGAGAGAGAAAGAGAAAGCGAGAGAGAAAGAAAGAAAAAAGAGAAAGGAAGGAAGGGAGAGAAAGAGAAAAAGAGAAAAAGAGAAAGGAAGAAAGAGTAAATAAATCAGGAAAGAAAGAAAGAAAGAAAGAAAGAAAGAAAGAAAGAAAGAGAAGAAAGAAAGGAAAAAAGAAAGGAAGGAAGGAAAGAGAAAGAAAGAAAGAAAGAGAGAAAAAGAAAAGAAGGAATAAAAAAAGAAAGAAAGAAAAAAAGAGAAAAAGAAAAGAAGGAATAAAGAAAAAGAAAGAGAGAGAGAAAGAAAGAAAAAAAGAGAAAGAAAAGAAGGAAGGAAAAGAAAGAGAGAGAAAGAGAGAAAGAGAGAGAAAGAGAGAAAGAAAGAGAAAGAAAGAGAGAAAGAAAGAGAAAGAAAGAAAGAAAGAGAAAGAAAGAGAAAGAAAGAGAAAGAAAGAGAGAGAGAGAGAAAGAAAGAAAGAAAGAAAGAAAGAAAGAAAGAAAGAAAGAAAGAAAGAAAGAAAGAAAGAAAGAAGAAAGAAGGAAGGAAAGAAAAGAAAGAAAGAAGAAAGAGCTTGGCAAGTAGTTCATATTTATGACACCTGATCCGCTTTTACGACCTTCTGGCAAGTGAAGTCAGTGGGGATTCAGAGAACAACCATGTTACTAAACAACAGGAGGGATTCACTGAACAACGGTGGCAAAAAAGGCCATAAAATGGGGCAAAACTCACTTAACAACGGTCTCGCTTAGCAATGGAGATTTGGGGCTCCCTTGAGGTCGTAAGTCGAGAACTACATGTAGCCACAGATGGTGTAGCAAAGAGGTCCAGTCCTGCTGCACCACTGGCTTTGGGGATTCAGCCTGTCTCTGGCCACCCCACACACTAACTCTGGCTCCCTGGATTAACTCCTTTTCAGAGTTCACACAAACTCATTCCTCGGGCTGCTTTAGCTGTTTTTCTAGGCTCCTGTCAATCTTCCTGTTTCTCAGCCATCAGGAGGGCATCAGTGGGCGGGGAGTGAGCGACTGCTATTATCCCCAGGTATGGAACAAGGAAAGTCACGCACCACCCACCGCTGAAGTGTTTGCCTTGGGGATTTTAGAAAAGCAGTTATTTATTGTGACTTAACAGCAAGGGTCAGGAACTGGTCAATACTTTTTTTAGGAGGGGACCTTGGGAAAGTAAAATGAAAGAAGCCTGTCTAGCATCAAGAAAGCCAGGAAGGTTTAAGGAACATTCTCTTTATCCCTCTAGGCTGGAAAGGGGACAAGAGCCAGTGTGTTAAATTTAAGAAAGAGAGAAAGAAAGAAAGAAAGAAAGAAAGAAAGAAAGAAAGAAAGAAAGAAAGAAAGAAAGAAAGAAAGAAAGAAAGAAAGAGAAAGAAAGAGAAAGAAAGAAGGAAAGAAAAAGAGAGAGAGAAAGAGAAAGAAAGAAGGAAAGAACAAGAAAGAGAGAAAGAAAGAAAAAAAGAGAAAGAAAAGAAGGAAGAAAAGAAAGAGAGAGAAAGAGAGAAAGAAAGAGAGAAAGAGAAAGAGAGAAAGAGAGAAAGAAAGAAAGAAAGAGAGAAAGAGAGAAAGAAAGAGAGAAAGAAGAGAAAGAAAGAAAGAAAGAGAGAGAAAGAAAGAAAGAAAGAGAGAAAGAGAGAAAGAAAGAAAAAGAAAGAGAAAAAAAGAAGAGAAAAAGAAAGAGAAAGAGAGAAAGAGAGAAAGAAAGAAAGAAAGAAAGAGAGAAAGAGAGAAAGAGAGAAAGAAAGAGAAAGAAAGAAAGAGAGAGAGAGAAAAAGAAGAAAGAGAGAGAGAAAGAGAGAAAGAGAGAAAGAAAGAAAAAGAAAGAGAAAGAAAGAAAGAGAGAAAGAAAGAGAGAGAAAGAAAGAAAGAAAGAAAGAGAGAAAGAGAGAAAGAAAGAAAAAGAAAGAGAAAGAAAGAAAGAGAGAAAGAAAGAGAGAAAGAGAGAAAGAGAAAGAAAGAAAAAGAAAGAGAAAGAGAGAAAGAAAGAGAAAGAAAGAGAAAGAAAGAAAGAGAGAGAGAGAGAAAGAAAGAAAGAAAGAAAGAGAGAGAGAGAGAAAGAAAGAAAGAAAGAGAGAGAGAAAGAAAGAGAAAGAGAGAAAGAGAGAGAGAGAGCGTGAAAGAAGAAGAAAGAAAGAAAGAAAGAAAGAAAGAAAGAAAGAAAGAAAGAAAGAAAGAAAGAAAGAAAGAAAGAAAGAAAGAAAGAAAGAAAGCTGTCTCAGAATCTTCAGAGTTTCTTGAAAACAGCCGACTCGGTTGCAGCATCCTGATGGTCACGTGATCGACCTTCAGACACTTGGCAACTGACTCATAGTGATGACGGTTGCAGTGTCCCCTGGGATCATGCGATCCCCTTTAGCGACCTTCTGACAAGCAAAGTCAAGGGGGAAGCCAGATTCACTTAACAACCGTGTTACCACCTTAACAACTGCAGGGGTTCACTTAACAACTGAAGCAAGAAATGTCGTAAAATGGGGTAAAACCCATCGAACAACTGAGCAGCAGAAACTTTGGGCTCAACTCTGGTCGTAGTCAAGGACTATCTGTAGAAAATGCTTGGCATTGCCTGCCTCCTTGCTGCCCTCTACTGGTCACCTGGAACTTTAATGGAGATGTATGGACTTCAACTCCCAGAATTCCCCAGCCATGCAAAGGAAAGGAATTCTGGGAGTTGAAGTCCACAAGTCTTAAAGTTGC